>ML821504.1:31207-60541 GCA_009831015.1 Picea engelmannii
ATGAGTGTACCATCATACATCATTACTTGCACCAAGCAAGTATATCAACCATGCGTCAGTAAGCTAAGATTCCCCAATGATGTACACAATGACTATCAATCTACATGTTTCAATGTGTAGCCCATCCACATGAAAAATGCATGGACCATGATATCCAACAATACCATATGATTCCAATGAAACTTCAAAAAAAGTACCAGCCATGTACTCCAACAGATCAACATCAAACCATACTCATGGGTTAGTGCCATGCACCCAAGATTTTATTTTACATAATCCAATAGATGAACACTTAAACCTGCAACAAATAGTGTCAGAACCTGCAACAAACAATGTCAGACCCTGCAACAGAGTTATACCATCACATCAAACTCGGGCACCTCCTATATAATTAAAACGTAGGCCAAACGAGACTTATTGTGAATTTACAAACCCCCAAAACTAAGGAGAATGAAGACAGGAGGTGAATATGTGAGTTCAGAGACCGTAGCAGTCGAAGTTCAACCAGAGAAGGAAGAACTACCCACAATGGCACCTTTGAAGGTCAATGCACCTAACCAAACAACATGAAAAACACGCAGTAGCCACAAGTCACCGCAAGAAACCATAGAGGCAGAACAAGCATTTACATAGACAGATGGAATCGTCAATATCGATGTAATTCCATCGCCATAGTTCGAACCAGTGAGCTCCACACTGGTAGAGGAAGAAGGGCAGGCTCCGATGATGGTCAGCATGGACATTGATTCACACGACAATGCATGGGGCCATGATCCATTAGCAACAACCAACCCACAACAAACTTCCAGGGCTGAAGCATCCCACAAAACAAATGGCATTGATAGTGAAAGGATAAAATATGAAGGGCCAAGGCCACAACCTATGGTGGGGTTCACGCAGTAGGAGGAAGTGCAGCTCGAAGATATCACAAGGAAACCAGAGTCGGGTTGGGAAGAAAGAGAACCAGAGGCTGGGACATGTAGCGCGCCAACACAGAGAAAGGGGAAACAACCCATCGCATGGTCCCCGTGCAAGCATCCTGACGCCTCAATCGTTTTGTCACGCATTGCGGATGGGGTGAAAGACACACCAAGTTTATTGGGATGCGTAGAAAGGTTATGGTATGTAGACCACGATGTGTCTGACACCAACAAATTCCCATAATTTGCACAATAGGTGTATATGGAGAGCCTGGGCACATGGTCGTTAGGAGATCCAATGCTGCAACCAAAGCAATGGGTGGCAGGCTTCGTAAACATAGAGATTCTTAATTTGTTGGAGATTACCCACTTTGGCAGGGGGAAAGATGTGAACAACTACGTCAAGTAGTTACTAGCGGTCCTCCATGGAGGATTTTGTGGTTGGACGAACCTGTCTCCATCAATGTTGAATTAATTTCATTCATCACAGGACTGTCATCAAATGGAGAGAAGCTCATGTAGTACATGGATGATAAAACCAAGGAAAAGGCACTTGCAGAAGAAATGAAGAAAACTTATGGGACAGAAAGGGGCTCGTGTGACATTATCATAAAAAGGATCAATGACTCAGCCACCTGGATGGAAACAAAATTGATGGCATGCAAACTCCTTCGAAAATTTTGCAAGGAGGAGTTCCTCATAGGAGTTATCGCAACAGCAACATAGTGCGTAAATGACACCATGATCAGTTGGGCCCCATACTTACTGAATCTATTCCTAGACGACTGCAAGGATGCACAGGACTTGGGAATTGAGTTCCACTACTCCTGGATCATTATAATGATAGCTCTAATTGGTTGGAAAGATCCCACCTACTCATATTTCTGCAACAAAATAGGATGATGTTGTGCAAAATGGTACACATCGTTGGGAAGCACTTCTAATTCCAAGCAGAGAAATGGTAATGCCAACACTTTTGCTTAGTATCTCAGTGAAATACAAGAGAATATATCCAACACGTGGAGAATAACTCTTGAATTGGTCGCACAGTACCAGGGGATAACCATCTTTAAGGCTACACGACACAACATATGTATCCAAGCGTGCAGGGATTTAGATAAAGAATGGCTACAACTTCGATTATGCATCAATGTAGAGGAATTTGAATGGGCAATGAAAGACTAGCAGGATGATTGGAAGATCCCAATCATCACCAAGGACATGCCCAAAGGGAAATAAGTGGAAGTAGGGTCATCCAAGACATCTACAGAGGGGAGCGTCATGACCAAGAAACCAACACAGCAGGAAAATCCTGGTCCAAAGACAGCGCAACAAAAGAAGGGCAGTGCCCCAAAGAAGGACGGATTGATATGAAAGAAGGATAATGCCCCCATGCAGGAGGAACAAGGAAGGGGGGACACAATGACACAAGAAACCCCATTGGACACCACTATGCAAGATACATGGCCACCCAAATGGCCAATCATACATATAGGTGGGTCGCGCAAGAAGGCCAAGGCCCACAAATAGATCTCAGAAAACACAATCATTGAGGATGATGTTGATCTAGTCAAAAACATTGTGCAGAACGTGCAACAAAAGAGTATGAGGAGGCCAGGAACCAAAGAGGAAGGATAAGGAATGAGTTGTCCTACATTAAGCAGGTCCTAGAATGGATACAAGCAGCCCAAATACAAGAGAGGGGGGAAGAACTGATCCCCAGAGAGACAGAAGCAAGGAATAAAACCACGCAAAATGACGAAGTCACAATCCAAATAATAGCACAAGCAAGTCTTAGCTTCCATATCACAACATATATGATGCAATTCAAGGAGGCCACAACATAGACATCACTTAAATACCTGGCGCAGGTACAATTGGTATTGACTAAAATGCCAACAAAGGCATTGTACAAGCTACAAGTCAGTGTCACATAGGAAGTGTAATCACGAGCCAGAACAGATATGTCAGAATTGCGAGTCACCATAAATGGAAAGGATGCACTGGAAATTGTAGTAGATCAGGTCCAATTGGAGACACAGGAGGAGAAGCAGTGCACAGAGAAATTGGAGCAGAAACTGAAGGAAGTCTTCACAAAAATTCCAGATAGTGCGCATGTAGTCATGAGCAGTGTTGAAGAACATATTCAAATCATCGCATAGGTGCTCAAAGGTTATAAGAAGGAGATCAAGGAACTCAGAGAAAAATTAACACCAACCACTCCTTCTGAAGTTACAACTGAAAGGGAACAACAGGAATCCCTGCAAGTAGAAATGATGGATAGAGAGGCCAAAAAGGTTACAGAACTATTTGAGAGGACCACACAACTATGGAAGATGTTGGAGGAATATTATAGAGTCCAACAACTAGACCAACAAGAGGAGTAAATCCATACTACAATATAGGAGTTGAAGCAGTGACAAAAGGTCATGAGCATTACATAGCGATTGAAGGGCGCACATGAAATGAAGGCCTTGCAGACAGAATTGAAGATTGCGCAGAATAACAAGCAGGCAAGGCAATCCTAATTAGAACCCCTCCAGAAATAAGAAGCACAAATAATTGTGGAACTGGAGGAGGAGAAGAAAAGGATGGTTCAGGATCATGCCAAGAGCACATAGTCTATGAGGGAACACATCACTGTGCATAAGGTAGGGGAGCTCACAGAGAAAGTTGCGCAAGCGAGATCCAAATGGGAATAATTATAAGGAAAGTTTCATGGCTTGGAAAAGGTTGTACAGGGAGCACACACCACCTAAGTGGCTTGGGACGAGCCACATGTCAGTGTTGGGGGCCTGTTGGGCGCAAACCTATTTTGAGAAGGAAGTATATTTTTGACGCAGGCCTATTTTTGGAGAAGAATTTGTTTTGGGGAAAGACCTAACTTTGGAAAGGAAGACCTAATTTTGGAGTGCAAGCAACAACTGGCAAAGAAAGCAACATGCAAAAAAATAAGGAAAAGCAGCATGTAAGAGGAAAAGCAATGTGGCACGTAGGCAGGCAAGCCTAATCGTGATAGGGTTAGGGTTTTTGACAAATATAATCCATAAATGAGTATAAATAAGGACCTAGGAGGTCTAGGAGAGGATATAGATAGATATATAAAGAGAGATAGAGATATAGAAAGAGAGGTGAAGAAAGTAGAGGGAAAACGTCTTGTAGAAGAGTCAAATAATGTAGTCTTTGAGGGTTAGGCCACAGACTGTGGAGCCTAGTATGATCTAGACTACCTCACAGAGGGTTCTTACCCTCATCTTGATTGTATTATTGAATATATAATGCGTGCAATGCAAAAATTTGCAGCAGATTAAATAAAAGAGCATAGAGGCTAGATGTTTGTGGACATAGCCCCAAGAGGGGTTGAACCACGGTAAACTTTGTGTTCTTTGTGATTGTTAATCGATGCTTACTTTCTGTTGATCATTAGCTTATGAATGAATGGTTAAACTAGAAATATCAGCATACATGCATAGGTTTAAAGATGAATAAATCATAGAAGTACTTGAATAATTAACAAGGATAATGCATAAGGAAGAAATAACACAAGAAAAAATCCCCACTCATTCCTAGACTGCAAGCACTTGAGTATTGCAGTTACCCATTAAATCTATCTCGTGTGAAACTGTGATGTGCACCCCATGTGCAGCATTTCCTTTTGGTTTACCAAGAGGGATGATAGTTTTTTAGGGTTTTGTTGGAAACCTATTGAGATCCGAACCTAGGTCAGCCCAAGAATAAGTAAGAGAGAAGCAAACCAATAGTTATCCTGATAAAGCTCGTTAAAAAACAAAGAGGTTTTCGTCTATTTGGATGGGGGGGAATTTGGGAAGTGAGTCAAGATTTTGAAACATTATGGCATTTGTTCTTAGTCACCCTTGAACATGGCACATGTCTGCATCATGCTTACAGTAGGGTAATCTACTCATCCCTCAGTCATATCAATTCTATGTGTCGTCGTACTCTTTGGACTCCTTCGAAGAGAAACTTTGGTTGTCTTCATGTTATGTTTGGATTTATGCCTCGTTGATTCAATGATACCAAGTCACTTGTCATGTAGCGCAATGTTCAAGGGAAGTCTCAGCTTCAATCAACCTCTGCAATATCATTTGTTTTCATACCCGTGTCAGTATTTCCACATTTTCTCTATCATCTCAAATCACTATCCTAATCATTTTCATGTCGATGATGAGGGATACATCATGGCCCTCCTTAGACGATTTTATTCCTGTCGACTTCAACACATTATCCAGGATCCAGACTTAGAAACCAATTAGTACCTTGGAGCATGCATGCCTCAATGGCATGTTTCCTCGCTTTCGACAGCGGGTTTACATCATTGACCTCTGATCAGAAGATTATGTCAAATTCTCGACTTCATCTCATTGATTCATATTCATTGGATTGTACTAGGGTGCCTTGGGATTCATTGACATCACTGGTGATTTCCCTCTCACTTGTTAACAATATACATTAATGATCGGTAATCAAGTGGTTTCTACCATGTTCGACATCAACACCTATATTCACATGGTTAGAATTGTATTGGTTTGGGATTGGGATGAAGACCCTAGGAACCTTTTTGGCATCTACCAGTGTTATGTGCCCAACCCAGGTTGCGATGGAGAATAATCTTACTGATATACATTGTCACATAGATCCACTTTATATTGGTCTGTAGCTATGTTGTTGTCATATAGTAGCTCCACTTTGTAATTTTTCATCACTATGACGCAATTCAGTCATGGAGAAATGGATCCACGTTGTATGTCTGGTGGCCCTATCCTTAGTTAGTGTTGTCACAGATCCGCACTATATTGGTCGGCATCCATGCTACAAGTCTAATTTTCACCGAGCATGGAAATTCCTACCTCAGGATGATTCATATATATGTTGTTTGATGTTTACCTTCAACTTCCATCCAACTCTCCTATTCTAGCACCCCTTGGTGCACATCATAAAGTGTTTTGACTATTAGGGTTTTTCTGACCTCACACTTTGGGGGGCAATCTATTACACACAAAATTGTCACACATTAGTTTCACATCCTCGACACCATGGAAAACATTTTTCCATGTTCCCTAGCTATCAAAGAGAAGAAAATCCACCTACTAAAGGTCGAACACATTATCTTCCCCCTTGTTGATTGTCTTAGTTGGAGCAATGACGCACCCCCTGCCATGGATTAGGGAGCGTCACCACTAGGGTGGCGCCTCTTGCTAGACCAGGAGGGAGCATCCTTGACGCCCTCTGTCAAGTTTATAGAGAGTTTCAGTCCTATTAGGGTGGTTTTAATCAATCCCACCTTATTCTATGGGTCATATCCGACATACTTCTAGTGGTTATGATCGAGGGACGACTCATAAGCTCAAGTATCTCATTTTTGGGTAATCAATCCTAACTTATGGAGGAGAGATATCAAACTTCCCTTGATATTATAATTTGGTTTTAAACCTCTCAAGCCTCTATATAAACAAGGCCCCTCAAGGGTGGAGGAGATTAGATGAAGTTAAGGTCTGAAGCATATCAAAGCTCTAGTTCATTTGTCAACATACAGTAAGGGGTTGGATAGGAGAATCATTGGAGGAATATTTCTCAACATCAAGGTGATTGTAAGTGTTGTCCATTGTTTCTCATGAATATAAGCTTGGCCTATTCCCATACATATGTATCATTTAGTTTATACATGAAAGTTATGCTTGGTTCATTTAGTTAGATTTGATTTCACCTAACTTTGTGCAAGTAGTAGAAGAGGAAGATCATTCGTTCTAAGTGTAGAAAGATCGTGATCAAGCTAGGACTGGATCTAATGCTAGAGCAACAAGGAGAAACAAGGACAACCTTTGGAAAAGGTGCACTCTGATTTCCTTTTCCTTCTTCTCATTTTCATGTGTGTATAGACAAGAGCAAGGGATGTTAGTGTCCACTTTCTCTATTCTGTCTTAGCCGAAGAAAATCCGGCTAAGGGGGGCTTAACATGTCTATAGGGTAAGATTTCTCACAACACCACTTTTATAAAATAATTGAGAATTGCTTTTAGAATGAAGTAATGTTATAAATTAAAGTTGCATACAAAAAATAACTAAAAAGGGAACCATACACTTACTTTATAGTGATTCAATTTTATAAGTTAAGTGAAATACACTTTACAATAAAGTTATGTGATAACCTAAAGTTACATGATTTTTTTTCAAAAAGTGAATTAATGAACATAAGGACATGAACTCAAGACCTCTTATTAGTCCCTTCCATAGGCATAGAGGGACTATAGAAATCGATAATTCGTTGACTACATATTAGTTTGTCCTTTGACCAGAAATATTTGCATAATACCTATTGTTGGAGCTAGGGAATTAAAAACATATATTTTTATATAATAAAAAGTACCATATATGTATTGATCTGATTGGATAAGAGATTGGAGATATTATTGTCGGATTCTCTATTCCCAATGTTTTATATGGCAACATGTCCAAACTTTTTATTGTATACAGTCTTTTTCAATAATATATTTTTCCTATGTATTGCTTGAAGGTGGATTAATGCTAGCATTAGTTCGAATGTTTGTATTAGCATTTTCTTCTAGCTGAATATATCCCTAAATTTTTATTTGTGCTAATAATATTGAAATGTTTTGATATCCAAGCTTTATAGTGATTGATAATTCCAAAGTTTATAACATCCTTGCCGCATGTATTTGTATTGAAATGTATTGACACTTTTTTCAAGATGCTTCAATAGGCCTGACAACTTAAATGTTTACATGGCGCGAAGTCCTCCAATAGGCCTGACAGCTTAAATGTTTGCATACCGCGAGGTCCTTAGACAACCCGACATCCTTAAATTTTTATCTAAATACGCTTCTTGGAGTACATTTTTCCTCGAAAATTTCCATACAATGTTGCAGTGATTTTGCACAGTGTTGTTGTCCATGGCCAGTTGAATAGGCATTGTATGTTTCATCCTTCTTCTACCTTTGCAATGAAATTTTGTCATCATTGAAGCTACATACATTGTTTACTGGTTCGTTGAGTGCTTCTTCTTCGTTGGTTCGTTGGTTGTTGCTTGTTGTTGTTTTGTTCGCGATTCAACCTGTGCTTCTGCATTTCATTGTTTCAGAGTAAGTTTCCATGCCATAGTTTAATTTTCTATTCCTTGTTTGTTGTTCAGTGTTTGCAGTTTGCAAGTAAGAATGTTTGCTTATTTGTAGTGGCATGGTCGTTGTATTTTTTTGGTTCCTTTTGTGCTTCGACTGCAGTTTCGTAATCGTTGGAGATACATATGTTGTTTACTGGTTCGGTGGTTCTTTCTAGTTCGTTGGTTCATGGGTTGCTGGTTGTGTTTGTTTGGATCGGGTTTACACTTTGGGGCCCTGGGGGTGCAGTTCGTCCTGTTCGTGCTTTCTCGTTGGTTTGGTGCTTTTTGTTTTCTTTTGTTTGATTCAGCCTTGCAGGGTTGGGGTCCAGCATCGGTGGTTGGAGCTGTTTTGTTTTTTGGATTATTGTTTTTTTTGGGGCGCTTTACGGTGTTCAGCCCCTGCATCCATGAGTCAACATGCAGTTGTGTTATTTTCCCTGTCTACCGAGGTCGATATATGTTCTACTATGAGATTTTGTCGGTGCTTCAGTGCTGGCATGAAAGAAAATAGTTGCATGCAAAATTGTTCAAGAATTACATGTGAAATTGCAATATCTGTTGTTTTTTTTTTGAATAAAGAATATACTGGCTACATTTATAAACCATGTATGGTCATATGTTCCCATGTGACATTACAAGTTCTTTGTCCTCTACAAGGACTGGTGTGCGCATGATACAATTTGTGTTGTACTTGAGATATGATATGTACAACAAAGATTCTGCAAGATTATATTTGGATGTCTGGAAGCATGTCTCGGTAGTTTTCCACAGAAAACCAAAATATTGTATCGTGGGCACAACAGTCTATGTAGAGGATAACGAAAATGTGTTTCCATCAGTGGAAGCATATCTGGATAAGTTTCCACGGAAAACTAGAAATCGTTTAGCTACGGCCATGCAATTTCGTGATATTTTGTGGCTTGTAATATATTTTGGGTAGGGAAAAAAAATTACACATTTACAGATATGATGCAGGAACATTGCTCCACCTCAGCAAACACACCATCACACAAATGCACAATGGAGAAAGGGAAAGTCATTAAACCTCCCATTTTTTTTAATTTGAAATAATCCTATACGTATTTTTGTGTTGTAAGGTTCTAAATGTCGGGCCATGCCTTTGTATAGGTAGTGGTTGGATTTCATTTAAAATGTTTCTTGTAGCAGGACCATATTGTATTCAGGCCTCGGTAAACATTTATGAAACTTCAATGTAATAGATGAGGTTAGGTGAGAGAGGATGATCTCGCAGAGCCCCTCTTTTGTAAGGAGATCTTGCATTAGATTTCATAAGGTAGATAGACAGAGGATGATAGAGAGCTCTGGGTAGAGAGGCCTTAGGAGGTAGAATAGTTCTGAGAGAGAGAGATCTTGAGAGAACTGGGACTTTGTTACAGTCCATCTTTTGTAAAACATCTGTATAGACACACAAAGATAATAGAAAAGTTGTTTTTCCTGCATATCGAGTGTTTATGTGTTTCATGAATGAATGTTGTAGATATATGATAAGATTTATTTACAGTAGGAAGATAAATTTCATTTATCTTCATTGAGTATCATAATATCATTATGGATTCTTTAGGTTGTGCAAGGAGTGCACAATAGAACATCGAAGGTTTTGTAGCCAGCGCAAGGAGTGTGCATCTGAACTCTGCGGAGTTAGAAAAGAACATGCCAAGAGGGTGCACCAGAGCGATCACAAACTCAAGAGGAACCTCAAGGTTACTGAATACCTTAGAAGGGGGTGTTACAGGATAAATCGGTATATGTAGACACTAACAGATCTCCCTAGATCCACTTGGATCTAGAACAAAACAGGACAGTACATGACTCTTTCCCTAAGTTGTAATCATCGAATCTACTACGAAGAAGGAATGAGTGACATACCTTTATCTCGCTTACTTAGGTCTTTTTTGTTCCTACTTTGCTCCGGTGCTCTTGTGAGATCAGGTCCAAGACAACACAAACCAACCGAAGTGAAGATAGCAAAGTATATTCAATGACAACCTATTCATATGATCAAGGAGTTATGCGATAAAATAAGAGTGATTTTATGGGAAAGGGACATGCCACTATATTGTATTAAATGAAAGTAGAAGATACAACCAGATCGCCTTGATGTCACAAGCTTCCTTTTAGGGGTCCTTGGTTCCAACACACACACTTTCTCTACACTTGCATGAAGAAGATCCAATATGGCTTGATGGACAAATGGAGACCTCAAGCTTCAATTCAAGCAGGGTTCCTCACACAACTCTTTCATCAATTCTCCATTCAATCTTTCTTAACCTCTTCCTTGAGAAACCCTTCATTATATAAGAGAAGGAGAGATGGTTAAAGGGATGAGGATGATCCCACTAAATCTGAGAAGTTAGTAGGATGCCAACCATGTGAATGCCAACTCATTTTCTAGAAGATCCTCTTCTAGAACCTTTGTAACTTCCTCTTTCTTTTAATCTTTAAAATAGGTTCACACCCTACCTATAGAGCAGACTGTGAACACCTCGCAAGCTAGGTATAGGGTTGCTTGCGAGAATCAAGATTCTCGCACCCTATAACATAGTCAGCCTACGAACTCATCTTAAAAATATGTTTTATGGAAGAAGACAACAATCACTTTTCTCAGGAAAAAGGTCCTTATGAGAGATTGAACACATAACTGTAGAGACACCACTAGAGTGACCAAAATAATGTGTAATAGGGGGACTATGCGAAAGAAGCACAGAGAAAATAGAGTTACTGAGAAATTCGTCGAAGCTCTGCCAAGTGGGAATTGAGCTGGTGCAAGTGTGCACAGAAGAACTCCATGTCAAGTTCGAGTTCGAGAGAAACTGAGTTATTGAATACTCTGTGAGGAGAAGCTCTGCAAGGAGTGCATCGAGTATAAGAACGCCAGGAGGGCGAGGAGTATTTCTTGTTCAAGAAATCCTTCAAGATATTGATTTTGATGAAATCCCAAGAACGCAACGTGTGCATGGGAGATCGAAATCTTCGAGGAGATAAAGCTTATAAGGGATAACACAAAGGTTTTGAAAGAGTCAGACTTATTCTAAGTCTGAAAGATCAAATGAGGGACAACGCTACAAGAGTGAATCGAGACCAAGAGTTGAGTCCACTGGAAGAAGTTCAAAGGCTGAGACCTTTCGAACATTGACAAAATCTTCTAAGTCAGGAGAAGGTGAAAGATCAAGAGGAGGAGCGATAGAAACCATCTGATAGGTTGTGCAAAAGAACATGGACTGTTAGATCTACGTCCAGACATAGGAGAAACGAGCACATGGTAAATAGATCTCAGCTGTCAGATCTGAGCATGTGGATAAATAGTCATTGGATCCAAAGGAACATGCATGAGTTTTAACTCTTTGGAGTTGCACATGAGAGAGGGTTTTGCAATGTTGCGAAATCCCGACATCATCAGAACTATCCATCGGAAGGGATGCATGATGAATGATTAGCATTTCGATGACCCGCGGCTCAAAGAGTCAAAGGGAAAATTTGTGAAACACGAAAAGATCTCAGCCATTGATTGAGGAGAGATTTGGACCGTTGATTGTCCAGGGAGAATTTCAACATTTCGGGGATCGGGAGAACAGAGATGAAAATTATTTCGACTTCGCGATACGTGAAATCACGACAAGATCTGGACCATTATATCCATAGGAGCGCAAACCGTCAGATTTGGACACCCCGAAATATCAGAATATCAGAAGTCGGGGATGTGAAGGAAGTTGTGACTTAGAAGTCGCAAGTCGTGAAATCTCGATTTGCGAAAGGATAATCTGAACCATTGGATACAGAAGGGATACATGTCAACAGATAGGGAGATCCAGAAGGAGGCATAGGTGGAAGAGTTGAAACAACCAAAGTTCGAAGAGAGGAAGAGCCGAAAGTCGTCGATCTACAAAGGGACACTTGTCATGAGATCATGAGCTCCGAGGAAATCTACGTTGGAGTTTCAGTTTTGAGAACTGAAATCGCCGAAGCCCGAAGAGCCGAAGAGCCGAAGCACCGTGTAGCCAAAGAGCTAAAGCATCAGGGAGCCGAAGAGCCGAAGCACAAAAGTTCAGAGAGATTATGAGCCATCATATCACCCGAAGTGAATCTGAGACGTCGGAATAGGAGAGGAGACGTAGAGGAAATCTGTGAACTCCAGGTAAAGTTTAGAAGTGATTCATAGTTGTCGGATTTAGGGGAGACGTGGAACGGATCCATGCATTCCGGGTGAAGACCCGAAGTAATCCTAGTTCATCCATTCTAAGAGGACACGTGGCAGGGTTCCATGCATTTGAGGAGGAGAAAACAGATTTGAGATTTGAGATCTCATAAGTCCGGAGGCCCAGAGGAGATCTCAACCGCCGATCGAGGAGGGGGTCATTGGACCGTTGATCCGAGTTGAAAAATCAAACATCTGAAGGAGGAATAGAGTCTTTGATTTACGGGACAGGTGTTCGTAGATTGTTAACTCCGGGAGATTGACACATGAGACTAGCTGGGTTTGAGATTTCAAACACCCAAAGTCCGAAATTGCAAAGAGATTACAGTCGTTGATCCATGAGGAGAATATCTAGTCCATAGATTGAAAAGGCACAGATCTGAACCGTCGATTCAGAATTTATCGTCAAGATCATCATATCGACGATCGATAAGGATTGTGGGGCTAGGACAAGCTCAGATGATAATAATCCTTGAGAGGGCCGCAATTTCAACCATGGTTTTGGGAAGGGAGATACGTGGCAACTGTAGGAGGATTGCAGGGAAAAAAACAGGTTGTTCTAAAACCACTCTTGCCCATGCCACAATTGTGCATTAGCACAAGGGCACAGCCCAGGGTTGTGTGAAGGAAAGGTCTAGTAAAGAGGAGCTAGCACCCGTGAACTAGAGAGCATTAGAACACGCAGACAAAGGTGTGGGTAACACAAGATCTACGCCAAAGGAAGAAAAGGTGCCTATGGTATAATTTTTGGGTTCATTCACAAGCCCACAAAGTCAATCCGACTCGACACTTGGAATGATCCAGAGACCGGGAGGTCGTAGAACCCCAAAAGGGAGCTGGGTTGCATCATGTGGTATCAGAGCACAGATTTTAAAGTTTTGTAGTAGAGAGTAGATAAAGAGAATACTCTGATACACACCATCAGGTGGTATCAGAGAAAAAAATTGATTTCTATAGGCAACGAAGGTAATCAGAAGAATGATCCTTGCTTACAGACAACAGACCAAGGAGAGACGTTGAAAGGAGATGACCTAATAACATCAGGTGGTATCATAAACTAGATTTTTCCTATAGACAAGAGGTGAAAGGAGGGTAGATTACTAATTCTCTGTAAGAAGGTTGTTGCGTAGACGCAGTAGAAAAATTTTAAACAATCGGGTGAGCTGTAAGAGAAGATGGAGGTGCTCTTGGATGAAGAGTAATCCATAAACTTTCCAGACGGGTAGGAAAGAGGTGGAAATGGCTACTTAAGGCCATGGACGTGGTCGAAGAGAAGGTCGCAAGAAGAAATGAAATCCAGAGATGGATCTGGAGTTCAATTAGATAAAATCATAAATGGAGAAGCTTGCATTTAAAATGTAGCGGGATGAAAAAGCACATTGGGTGTATGAGTGACCCATGAAGAAGAGGGTGAAGTGGCCTTTAAAGGAATTATTTGTCGAAGAACAATGAAGGTTGATGAGAGTGTGGCTAAGGCATGCTGAAAACCTCAAGAACCAGAGGAGGAACTGATTCACATATGTGAACCAGAGACTGGGAGAAATCTCAACGATAAGGAGTAAGAGAGGTCGGATGAAGATCTCATAAACTGCCAAGTGGGCAGAAATGGACTTTCAAGTTTCTAGGTGGGAAATGGAAAGAGACTAGGTGGAGGTCTCGTATGTTGGAGGTATCGTCTACTTCTAGGGGAGCAGTGCCAAAAGTTCATATTGCCAAGTGGGAAACGAGATGGGATCGATTGATCTCATAGACTGCCAGGTGGGTAGTAGAGAATTCCCAAATTGCTAGGTGGATAGGGAGAAGGAGATGAGATTGTCTGAAATTATCAGGAGCTCATAAGTGAGTTCATGTTAGTGAGGAGTGTTGATAGGTGGATATTCATTTGGACTTGCAAACCATATGGATGAAGATGATGACAAGTTAAAAACTTTCACCATCCAGAAAGAGGATCAGAGAAGCATTTTGATTATTGGAGGGATAAAGATATTCCTACCAAACAGCCAAGCAGAGGCCAAGGCACATGAAAAAAGTGCAGCAGAAGAATAAGTACAACCAACAGAAACTGTCAAAGAGGAAGGGAAGGATCAGACATTGATGTTTTCCCCAGCAGGAGAAGATAAGCATTCAGAAGAATGGCTCAAAAATTTTAGCCAGGAAGCTGAAACAGAGACCACTGCAACACTTAAGCCTGTAGAAGAAGAGGAAGTAGAACACATGGATTTTTTTGACCTGTATGAAGAACTAGAAGCCTTAGAGTGATGGGTAATGGTTCAAATATTGCACATCCAAAAGCTCAAGTTGGAAACAGAAGGTGGAGCATACAAGCCAGAGGACCAATTGGAGGAAATTGGAGATATGTCAGAAGAGGAAGACGAGAAGTATTTTGGTGATGTGACTGTGGAATTTAAATATACAGCAGAGTGGAAACTTGATGCCACAAAGGGAGATAAAGAAAACATGGGGGATCGAGTAGATCTACCCACTGACAAGGAAGAAGTGCAGTAGAGAAGACTGCATAAGAAGAGCCAACCACTAGAGGAGTTGGATGAGGTGATAGGGGAGATAAAGAAGCTTATGGTGAAGTCAGAAGAAGTGGTCAACAGAGAAGATCTGAACATAGGAGCTCATGCCATAGCAACAGAAAAGAAACAGAAGAAAAAGAAGCAGCAACAACAACATAGCTAGAGAGGAGAAAGAGGACAACTCCATAAGAGAATTTAGGATCCAGGAGGATTTCAACACTGGAGAAGAGGAGCTCATGAGCAGGAGCTCATGTTTTTCCTAGCAGGGGAGTATGATGCAGGAGCATCATTCCACCTCAGCAAATGCGCTAGCACACAAATAAGAATTTTGAGAAAGGGAGAGGCATTAAACCTCCCATTTTTTTACTTTGAAATAATCCTATACGGATTTTTGTGCTGTAAGGTTCTAAATGTCGGGCCATGCCTTTGTATAGGTAGTGGTTGGATTTCATTTAAAAGGTTGCTTGTAGCAGGCCCAGATCATAGTCAGGTCTTGGTAAACATTTATGAAACTGCAATGCAATAGATGAGGTTAGGTGAGAGAGGACGAGCTCGAAGAGCCCCTCTTTTGTAGGGAGATCTTGTATCAGATTTCATAAGGCAGATAGACAGAGGATGATAGAGAGGTCTGGGTAGAGAGGCTTTAGGAGGTAGAATAGTCTTGAGAGAGATATCTTGAGAGAACTAGAACTTTGTTACAATCCAGTTTTTGTAAAACATTTGTATAAACACACAGAGATAATAGAAAAGCAGTTTTTCCTACATATCGGGTGTTTATGTGTTTCATGAATGAATGTTGTAGATATATGATAAGATTTATTTACAGTAGGAATATAGATTTCATTTATCTTCATTGAGTCTCGTAATATTGTTCTGGATTCTTTAGGCTGTGCAAGGAGTGCACAACAGAACATCGGAGGTTCTGTAGCCAGCGCAAGGAGTGAGCATCTGAACTCTGCGGAGTAAAAAATGAACGTGCCAGGAGGGTGCACCAGAGCGATCACAAGCTCAAGATGAACCTCAAGCTTACCGAATACCTTAGAAGGGGGACTGTGCGAAAGAAGCACAGAGAAAATAGAGTTACTGAGAACTCCATCGAATCTCTACCAAGTGGGCATTGAGTCAGTGCAAGTGTGCACAGAAGAAATCTGTGTCAAGTTTGGGAGAAATTGAGTTATTGAATACTCTGTGAGGAGAATCTCTGCAAGGAGTGCATCAAGTAGAAGAATTCCAGGAGGGCAAGGAGTATTTCTTGTTCAAGAAATCCTTCGAGATACTGAGTTTGACGAAATCCCGAGAACGCAAGGTGTGCGTGGGAGTTCGAAATCTTCGAGGAGATCAAGATCAGAAGGGATAACACAGAGGTTGTGAAAGAGTCAGACTTATTCCAAGTTCGAAATCTCAAAGGAGGGATAACGCTACAAGCACAAAGTGAGACCAAGAGTTGGGTCCACTGGAAGAAGTTCAAACGCTGAGACCTTTCGAACATTGACAAAATATTCTAAGTAAGGAAAAGGTGGAATCTAAGGAGGAGGAGCGATAGCAAGCGTCTGATTGGTTGTGCAGAAGAACCTAGACCATTAGATCTACGTCCAGGCAGAGGAGAAACAATCGCAGGGGAAACAGATCTCATTCGTCGGATCTAAGCGCGTGGATCAACAGCCATTGGATCCAAAGGAACATGCATGAGTTTTAACTCTTTGGAGTTGCACAGGAGAGAGGGTTTTGAAAAGTCACATAATCCCAACATCATCAAAACCGTCCATCGAAAGGGACGTGTGGCGAACGATTAGAATTTCGTTGATCCGCGACTCAAAGAAGTCAAATGGAAAATTCGTGAAATTCATGAAATGCGAAATAGCGAAAAGATCTCAGCCACTGATTGAGGAGAGATATGGACTGTTGATTCTCCAGGGAGAATTTCGGCATTTTGGGGATCTAGAGAACATAGGTGAAAAGTATGTCAACTTCGCGATACACAAAATCCCAACGATATCTGGACTGTTAGATCCATAGGAGCGCAAACTGTCAGATTTGGACGCCCCGAAATATCGGAATTTTAGAAGTCGGGGATGTGAAGGAAGTTGTGACTTGGAAGTCGCAAGTCATGAAATCCTAATTTGTGAAAGGAAAATATGAACCATTGGATCCATAAGGGATACGTGTCAATGGATCAGGAGATACAGAAGGAGGTGGAGGTGGAAGAGTTGAAACAGCCGAAGCCTGAAGAGTCGAAATCCGTCGATCTGTAAAGGGACACTTGTCGCCAGATCATGAGCTCTGGGGAAAGTTACACTGGAGTTTCAGTTTTGAGAACTGAAATAGTCGAAGCCCAAAGCATCGAAGAGCTGAAGAGTCGAGGAGGAGAAGATTCGAAGCACCGGGGAGGCAAAGAGATGAAGCGCCAAAGGCCAGAGATATTCTGAGTCGTCAGATCACCCGAAGTGAATCTAAGTCGTCGGACCAGGAGAGGAGACGTGGTGGAAATCTGTGAACTCCGGGTAAAGTTTCAGAGCGATTCATATTTGTCAGATTGAGGGGAGACTTGGAACGGATCCATGCATTCCGGGTGAAGACCCAAAGTAATCCTAGGCCGTCTGATCTAAGAGGACACGTGGTAGGATTCCACACATTTGAGGAGGAGAAAAAGGATTTGAGATTTGAGATCTCAGAAGTCCGGAGGCCTAGAGGAGATCTCGACTGTCGATCAAGGAGGGGGTCATTGGACCGTTGATCCGAGTTGAAAGGTCAAACATTTGAAGGAGGAGTAGTGCCATTTATTTACAGGACAGGTGTCCGTATATTGTTAACTCTGGGAGATTGACATACGAGAGGAGATGGGTTTGAGATTTAAAACACTCAAAGTCCATAATTGCGAAGAGATCACAGTTTTTGATCCATGAGGAGCAGATCCAGTTCTTAGATTTAAAAGGCATGGATCTGAAGCATCGATTCAGACGTTATCATCAAGATCATGAGATTGACGATCGAGAAGGATTGCGGAGCCAGGACAAGCTCGGACGATAATAATCCTTGAGCGGGCCGCAATTTCAACCACGATTTTGGGAAGTGAGATACGTGTCAGCGGGAGGAGGATTGTGGGGTGAAAAGCGGGTTGGTCTAAAACCACTCTTTCCCATGCCACAATCGTGCATTAACACAAGGGAACAACCCAGGGTCATGTGAAGGAAGGGGATAGTAAAGAGGAGCCAGCGCTCATGAACTAAAGAGTGCTAGAATGCATAGACAGAAGGTGCGGGTATCATAGGACCTACGCCAAAGGAAGAAAAGGGGCCTGTGTATAATTTATGGGTTCATTCAAGACCCTGCAGAGTTAATCCGACTCGACACTTGGAACGATCTAGATATCGGGAGGTCGTAGAACCCCTAAAGGGAGGGGGGGTTGCATCATATGGATGGAGAAGCGCAAAGGTTCATGTTTCTGCCTATCTTTTAGATTGTTCGTTGAGTCTCTCTTACTGTATGTACATATTGCTTATTCTTTGGTGCATACCAGCTTCCATTCATGTTCATTGTATTTTGTGCATTCCCACATTCAAACAAACAGAATAGTTGGAGAAAACGACGGAGTCATGACTGCATCGATTGAAGAGGATATAGAAAGGTGCATGCTTGTACTGTTATTTCATATTGTGTTGTTTTGTATTTCATTTATTGTCTGTATATGTGTTCACCTAGTTTATTATATGTACATGTTGCGTGCCTTCCTACATGGAAACTTATCTTCATTACATGCCTTCTTACATACTAACCTGCTTCATGTCCGTTGTGTTTTCGCTGCATTGCTACATTTAAAAAAACAGAATGGTTGGAGATGACGATGGGCTCTTTCACAGGTAAATAGTCTCGTTTCTCTTTCTTTTACATGTATGTCTTCATTATAAGTTATCTTCATTACATGCCTTCCTACATACTAACCTACTTCATGTTCATTGTGTTTTCACTGCATTGCTGCATTTAAACAAACAGAATGGATGGAGAGGATGATGGAGTCTCTGGCGGGTAAATAGACTTGTTTCTCTTTATTTTAGATGTTTGTCTTTATACTAACTTGCCTTCATGTCTATTGCATATTCGATGTTGCTACCTTGGAAAAAACAGGTTGGTTGGACAAGAAGATGAATTGTTTTGTGCAACAACAGAGGGTTCTGTAGTACAATCTTCTAAAAGGTATACCAACTATGCTGGTAAATTAAATATACAAACTGGGTGGGGGCATATAACATTACACTTGAAAACGATGGCTTGGCAGCAATGGGCCTTTCTGCCCTCCCTATTTCTACTTTTTCCATTTTCTATTATCCCTTTTGTTTTCTAATTCATGTGCTTAGTGTTCTTTCTGAAAATGCCTTGGTGCGTCGGTTGGCCGACTAACGGTTTCACATCTATGGTCGCGCTTCTACCTTATTCCATAGTTACCCACTTTGTCAATTGCGGGTTCTGAGTTGGCAGGTTCAAGATTGCTCCCCTAGCTTCTGGGGGTCCGCAATCTACATATTGGCCGTGGTGCCCCACCTTCACACTCTGTTTACTGTTAAACATTTTTCCAGTTAAAAAAATCATATGCATACAATTTTACGGTTATTTAGTCCTTGTGATGAATAGTATACAATTCATATGCTTGTTTAGTCCTGATGTTCATCTGCACATGCTTGCATCATAAAAAGTTGGACTAGTGACATGGACATGAGCAGTCAGTGATCCCAGACATCAGCAAACTGACAAGGCCAAAGGTAAATATGCATACTCTCTGCTCTTACTATGTTTACCAAACAAATATCCTCGACTATATATTCATCTATGGCATGGTGAATATGTTGATTTCATCTGCAATACATGGTTTGCAATTCACAAGAAGTATCAACAAGTACAAGTGAGACGCTAAATGTTCTACATGTTCCGCAGACTAAGAGGTGTGATTGCAAAACTCTAGCTCCATAGTTCATCGAAGCTATGCATGTACTTATAGATTTATGCCAGTGAAAGAAGAATACAAAAAAAAAATGCACACTGCCATTCACTTTAGTTTTCCTCTTCAAAAATTGTCACCAGGTCTAGAGTTGTAACATCCAAAGTACTATCAATAGAGGGCTTGAACAATCGTCAAACTGGACAAGTGTTTGTCGAGGACATAATAGTTGTCTATAGCACCTACTTGGACAAGGCAAAAAAAAATAGATCCATTATGCGTGTTGACATGACAGACAAGGAGGCCATGATGACAGTGACACTGACTATTCCTCCACAACTTGTCCAGAAACATGCAAAAAAGATATTGTCGGGTAATGGGATATCCATTACAAATTTTAATATATTGCCCAAAACAGTATATGATCGTGGTGATTGTGATCGAATTATTTCTCTCAACGAAACAAGTATTGTGAAAAAAAAATCCGTTGTTTGTTCAGAATATCGTTTCATCCTGGACTCGACTATCAGTCAGCTTGCACAGAGCACTGATATTTACCCAATCAGAACGATTGGTGCAGTTGTCACACTGGCGAGAAAACTTGGCTTGCAACACATTATCCATATAAAGGATGGAGAGTCAGACAATGACAAGGAAATGGTAACACTTTTCATATTTAGTTTTGTCCTTTAGTTTTGCATGTGCATGTGTCTCGGGTAAGTTACACAAATATTGCATTGTTCCATGTTGCAGTTGCAATTGTTTGATACGTATTCAAAATTGTTTTCATCAATGGAGCAACAATTGCATAAAGGGAAGATTCCACTTATGCTCTTCAAAAATATAACAAAGAAAAGGGATGTTAGAGAAAGGCTCTTTCAGACAGCCCAGACAATGTTTGTAACGGAGTTGCGAGTAGATATAGTACAGGATCTGAAGAAACTAGCTAGCTCTACAACTGTTGTGCGTATACATCCACAAAATCATCCTCACTTTGCTTATACAAATATCCTTCAACAAATTTATGTGGTCTGTTTTATTTTATTTTTATTTTTTTAAGGGGAGGGGGGTGCAGTTGTGTATTATATTGTTCAATGTATTAATTCCTATGCTCGTGTTCCCAGGTTGAAGGTGTTTTAGTTGTAGCCAATGTGTACTCAACCCCCTTTGAACCTGTATGTGCAAAATGCAACTCTCCTGCTTCTGCCTCCGCTTTGATAAGTTTGATACGATTGATTGTCTGCAATGCGGTGAAAAATGTCCATATATATATGGACATTCCATCAATGTTGTCATCCGAACAGTGGGCAACACAACCGTGCATTGTACGGTTAGGCAGCCTCTGTTACAAAATGTGCTTCCTAAGTTGGTAGAATTGTTGTATGAAACGTATCTACAGAAAAAGGCAAGCAGTGTCCACATGCTACGGGACCTTCGAATATACAACAAATTCACCTTAAATGATGACAATGCAATTTTGCATATCGGTTGAAGAAGGGAAAAAACATTTATATCAAACTTTGGCAGGAAACGAAAATACCTCACGTGTCTGTGTAATATTTCTTCAACATCCAGATGAATGTTCGTCGGACTCGGCTACTTGGGATTGTATGCGCATAGGATTGTTCGGTCCAAAAAATGGGAAGCAGGGCAGCAAACCCCATATATCCCATGGCCCCAGTTATTTTCTACTGGGAACATATACCAGATGCAAGAGAAAATGAATGTGGTGACGTATTTTCTTTGTATATCAAATTGTTTGATGCAAAGGTCGATGCGTCCTGCTCTATGGAACCTTGTGGGAACTTGCTTGCGGTCTGTTTGAATTTTAGTTGGTTCTTGGTTGTGTGATTCGTCTGTCAATTTGTATATCGCGGAACTCCGACTGTTGTTTGGAGGAAATAGAACAATAGAATTGAATTTTTTAGCCAGCTAGCCCGCAAATCCGCCTGATCATTTCTATGGTGTTGTGACACAAATGTAGTATGTGGCTTGTTTTAGCATTTTTCCTTAATTGATGAACTTGGTAAAATTAATCTCCTGGAACAATTTGAAATGAATGAATATATATTGTGCGAAGTGCAATTGTGCTATCATATCAACAAGAGGCCCTTAAAATTCAAATTGGTCGTTGTTTTAGCATTTTTTGCTTAATCGATGAACTTGGTAAAATTAATCTCTTGGAATAATTTGAAATCAACGAATATATACTATGTGAAGTGAAATTGTGCTATCATATCAACAAGAGGCCCTTAAAATTCAAATTGGTTGTTGGCATGCTTGCGATGATAGAATTTAAAAAAACTTTCTTTTGTTTCCTTCATTCTTTTTAAAATAAGCGATTTAACATCCTTTGATAATTTTATGTAATTCAATTGTACAATATCAATATTTAATATTAATAATTTAGTATTTGAAAATAATGTTTTTAGATAATGTTAGATAGGATGACCATCCGTAAACAATCCCAATCTTGAGTCCGCTAGTCTTGGAGTTCTTCTATCAATTTGTATGTCGCGGAAGTCCGAGTGTTGTTTGGAGGACATGGGACAATAGAAGTGCAATGTTGAGCCAGAGATCCCACAAGTCCTCCTGTCAATTTGTATATCACAGAACTATGGGTGCTATTTGTAGGACACAGAACAATAGAGGCTCAATTTTGAGCCCGCCAGCCCGAGAACCCGCGATCCAAAAAGTGGCTAAGTATGGAATGAAGGATCCGTACATGCTCTATAAAATCTCATGTCCATACTTTATAAAAGTACATGTTTACTATGTATTTCTCATTGGTTGTTATTATGCTTACGGTGATAGAATTTTAAAAAACTTTATTTTGTTTCCTTCATTTTTTTTAAATAAGAAATTTAACATCCTTTGATAATTTTATGTACTTCAAATGTACAATATCAATATTTAATATTAATAATTTAGTATTTGAAAATAATGTTTTTAGATAATGTTAGAGAGGATGACCATCTGTAAACAATCGCAATCTTGATCCCACTAGTCCTAGAGTCCTTCTGTCAATTTGTATGTCGTGGAACTCCAAGTGTTGTTTGGAGGACATAGGACAATAGAAGTGCAATGTTGAGCTAGAGAGCCTGCAAGTCCGCCTGTCAATTTGTATATCACGGAACTCTAGGTTCTATTTGTAGGACACAGAACAATAGAGGCTCAATTTTGAGCCCGCCAGCCCAAGAACCCGCGATCCAAAAAGTGGCTAAGTATGGAATGAAGGATCCGTCCATGATCTATAAAATATCATGTCCATACTTCATAAAAGTACATGTTTACTATGTATTTCTCGTTTCTCGGAAAATTTCTAGGTGTGGAAGTTGGCGGATGCACATGTTCAGATTTCCACTTACTTTTATATCACCAGCCCGACCAAATTGTACAAACTTTCTTGTCTAATTAAATTGTGCAATATCAATATTTAATATTAATCATTTAGTATTGAAAATAATGTTTTTAGATCATGTTAGATAGTTGATAGGGATTACCATCCGTAAACAATGGAAATATTGAACCTGTCAGCCCTAGAGTCCGTCTGTCAATTTGTATATTGCAAAACTCTGAGTGTTGTTTGGAGGACACGAAACAATAGAAGTGCAATGTTGAGCCAGCCAACCCGCAGGTTTTCTTCTCAATTTGTATATCGTGGAATTGTGGGTGCTATTTGTAGGGAGTGGAACAATAGAGGCCCCATTTTCATCCTGCTAGCCTGAGAACCCGCGATCCAAAAAGTGGCCAAGTATGGAATGCGGGATCCGTTCATGATCTATAAAAATTTCATGTCCATACTTTATAAGAGTACATACTTAGTATGTATTACTCGTTTTTCGAAAAACTTTTAGGTTTTCAAGTTGGCGGATTCATGACTTCAGATTTCACTTACTTTTATATCACCATCCTGACAGACTGCTTCCCCGTTTGATATTGTAATAAATGAATATAAACTAGCCCAAGTCCAATTGTGCTATCACATCAATACGAGGCCCTTAGAATTCAAATAGCCCATAACTCTACATGTCAATTTGTATATCACGGAAATGTGGGTGCTATTTGTAGGGCACGGAACAACAGAGTCCCAATTTTGAACCTGCCATCCCGAGAACCCACGATCCAAATAGTGGCTAAGTATGGAATGAGGGATCCGTACATGCTCTATAAAATCTCATATCCATAGTTTTTAGAAGTGCATATTTAGTATGTATTACTCGTTTCCTCTGAATGTTGTTTGGAAGACACTGAACAATAGAAGTGCAATGTTGATTGAGCCAGTCCACAAGTTCGCCTGTCAATTTGTATATAGCGGGACTCTGGGTGCTATTTGTAGGATATAGAGCAATAGAGGCCTAGTTTTGAGCCCGCTAGACCGAGAACCTGTGATCCAAAAAGTGGCCAAGTATGGAATGCAGGATCCGTACAAGATCTATAAAAACCACATGTCCATACCTTATAAGAGTACATATTTAGTATGCATTACTCGTTTTTCAGAAAACTTCTAGCTGCGGAAGTTGGTGGATTCACGACTTCAGATTTCAATTACTTTTATATCACCAGCCCGACCGACCGCTTCTCTGTTTGATATTGTAAGAAATGAATATAAATTGGCCCAAGTCCAATTGTGTTATTACATCAACACGAGGCCCTTAAAATTCAAATAGTCTGCAAGTCTGCTTATCAATTTGTATATTGTGGAACTCTGGGTGCTATTTGTAGGGAACGAAACAACAAAGGCCCAAGTTTGAGCTCGCCAGCCCAAGAACCCACGATCCAAAAAGTGACTAAGTATGGAATGAGGGTTGCGTACATGATCTATAAAATCTCATACCCATACTTTATAAAAGTACATATTTGGTATGTACAACTCGTTTCTTGGGAAATTTTCTAGGTGTGGAACTTGACGGATACAGGTGTTTAGATTTCCACCCATTTTTATATCAGCAGCCCGACCGACCTCTTGCCCGTTTCATATTATACAAAATTTTTGGAACGCAAGTTTCTGAATATGCGGGTTTTTCTTTGAAATAAGATATTTCACATCCTTTTATAATTTTATGTAATTAAATTGTACAATATAAATATTTAATATTAATAATTTAGTATTGAAAATAACGTTTTTTAGGTAGTGTTGGATAGTTGATAGGGATCACCATTCGTAAACAATCGCAAGCTTGAGCTCGCCAGCCCTGGAGTTCACCTGTCAATTTGTATATGGAGGAACTCCGAGTCCTATTTGAACGACACGGAACAATAGAAATGCAATGTTGAGCGAGCCAGCCCACAAGTCTGCCTGTCAATTTGTATATCGTAGAACTCTTGGGTGCTATTTGTAGCTCACGGAACAATAGAGGCCCAATATTGAGCCCACCAGCCGAAGGAAAATTTCTTGGTAAGGAAGTTGGCAGATTCACGTATTCAAATTTCACTTACTTTTATATCACCAGCCCAACCGACCATCTGCTTCCCCGTTTCATATTGTACAAACCTTATTGTCTAATTAAATTGTACAATATCAATATTTAATATTAATAATTTAGTATTGAAAATAATGTTTTTAGATAATGTTAAATAGTTAATAGGGATTAGCATCTGTAAACAATCGCACTCTTGGCCGCTAGCCCTGGAATCTGTATGTCAATTTGTATATCATGAAACTCTGAGTGTTGTTTGTATGACACGAAACAAAAGGAGTGCAATGTTGACTGAGCTAGCCCACAGGTCCACTGTCCAATTCGTATATCGTGAAATTATGGATGCTATTTGTAGGCCACGGAACAATAGATGCCCAGTTTAGAGCTCGTCGGTCCGAGAACCCGCGATCCAAAAAGTGGCTAAGTATGGAATGCGGGATCCGTACATGCTCTATAACATCTCATTTTCATACTTTATAATACATATTTAGTCTGTATTACTCGTTTTTTGGAAAATTTCTAGTTTCTCTTTTCTCTCTGCTTTCCCTTTCTTTACTTACTCATTTTTCAGAAAATGTCTAGGTGCGGGATTTGGCGGATTTGCGTCTTCGGATTTCCATTGTTACTTTTATATCACCAGCCGGACCGACTGCTTCCCCGTTTCATATTGAACAAACTTTTTGAATCACAGGTTCCTACATAGGCGGGTTTAAAATTGCATTTCCATTATTCTGCCTCATGCAACTAGCACCTGGACTTCCGCGATTTACAAATTAGCAAACAAACCCCCCTTCATCTCGTATGCTTTCGATTTTTGTTTGCTTGGTTCTTTTTCCCAATGTATCATGCTTTTATATACAAAACCTGAAGTTCAGCAATATACAAATTACCCTCTAGCCATTGTGCTTCTGTTGTTCCCCTATGCACAAACATCAGCCGAAATTCCGTGACATACAAATTGATGGTCGATATCTGTCACTGAGATGCAATATGACAATTGACCCTTCACGTCTCCTGGGTATATCTTCTACCCTTTTTCTTTTGTAACCCGCCCGACCGCTTTCCATACTTGGGTATAATGTACAATGCTTTGTCGCAATTCGCCATCACCGCTACCTTCGTACTTGTTTCCAGATATGCAATAATTAATCTTTAATTCTAGTAGTTCATCCTGCAGGAACCGTTAAGATTGCCATTAATGTCCGAAAGTCCGGAAAATATTTGTCATTATTATGAATTAAACTAAGATTTGCGTACAAGTATGTTATAATTTCCAAGTATTCATTTCAAACATGATGAAATATGTTTTTGTGCATCGACGGGTTGGCGCCTTTAAGAAATTTCTAATTCTTAATCTCTCTTCGTCGTCACCGCCACCTTTGCACTTTTTTCTAAATATGCAATTAGTGAGTTGTAATGGTAACAACTCATTTTGCATGAACCCTGGAGATTGTCATTGATCAACGAAATGCTCGAGGAGATATTCATTGATACGCATTAAACCATAATTTGCGTAGGGTTATATTATCCCTCCCTAATTTTCATTTCAAACATCGTCTCGAGCAAATGGAAATTCTCGTTAACTTGTGGCAGTAGTTTTGTCTAGATACAGTAAACACATTCAGGCATAATGGCCAGAGGTTCCACTATTCCAGGGCATATTATTACTACTCATCTCCCTCCGCCCAGGAGAAAAAAAAGAGATGGTCCCTTTGTACACCGAGAGATATATTTCAAGCTAAAGAATTCCAAGGAAACCCTATCTACTCAGAGAACCTTCCCAATTGCATTGATGGCTGGCACAGAGGTTGATGTCATGGATTTCGAGCCGGAAGAAGATGATTTGATGGGCGATGATACGCCAATGGATGATGGAAATGCAGAGACTCTTCCCACTCCTACGCCCAAATTGAAATCAACCATAACAAACGGAACTTCCCGGCTCAGTGATGGCAGTCCTGACAACACCAAAAGGAGTTTCAAAAAAGAAACCGACATTGAACGCAATAGCCGCTTTGCAGCACGAAAGTAGGAATTCCAGAGTTCCAAATTAGTTTGTTTTGGGCAGAAGAGTTTCACTGTAAGGAAATGATATGTTGATGCTCCCAGAGATATATTTCAAGCCAAAAAATTATTCACTTGTGGGACTACTATCATGTTCTCTGGATATACAATTAACATCTTTGGGAATCAGGTCCAGAACTATCATTGTTGCAAGGCATTTTTCTACTAGTCATCTCCTTCAACCCAGAATGGACTAATTTGGGCCTCTGAAATTATATGTGCAACCTATGTCCCTGAATTTTTTTCGACTATGCAGAGGCGGTTTCTAGTTGTGTCCTAAGTTTTAGTTAAGGGCTATTCCATTTTCCCTACAACATTTTTCGTCTTCTTCCTCACGGGAAGCTTCTGAAAACTATCAATTTCACCACATGATGACTCATCGAGGAGAAAACTGCAAGGATCATGCATACTATGGATCCTGTGCCTGTGTTTGTGGCAGATGCGTTCAATGTTTTGACCTGAAGAACTGGGTCCAATTTCTAAGGATAGATGTACAATACTCGGTGTTTTTCTTTTTTTTTTAAATGGATTTGCTATTAAAAAAAAATTCCTTGGAGTCTTCGTTGTTGCTTCTTTTCTGGATTTAACGCCTGTTCTCATTGGCATGGTTCGATGCTCTCGTAGTTCTTCGATATTGTGTTTACTTAGGTTATTTTTTCTAAGATGGAACATCTAACAATTATATGACAATGTACTGTGTCAATCCACCAAACTTTTATGCAAACAAAAATTGGATTACACACAGTTTCAAACCAATGTTCAATTCTATTTGTAATGCAGATAGAACATAGAAATACCAATGTACAATCTTGCAACAAAATCGTGATTCTTGTTTCTAGACATCCAGTTATAAAGTTTTAATGCTAACAACCCATAATGCAAGAAGTTTAATACTTAAGTTAATATGTTACGGTCATGGAAGAATGTATCAAGAACACAGTTACACCCACACGTTCCATTAAAATCTAATCTTCAACAAAGAATTTGTTGGCAATTAGTAGAAAATGAAGTTTAATAGTTAAGTTAGTATGTTACAGTCATGGAAGAATGTATCAAGAACATACTTACATGCACAGGTTGCAATAAAATCTGATCTTCAACAATGCATTTGCTGACAATTAGTAGAAAATGATGGTTTTGCAACAATGGGGCTTCTTTGAAACCAATTCACGCTTACAAAAATTGCCCTCCCCCTTTCTATTTTCCCACTCTTTTATTCCCTGTAGTTTCTCTTCCTGGTTACTTAATCGTTTTTTTTCCGAAAATGCCTTGTTGTGCGGCTTGGTGGATTCACGCATTTCCAACGAGCGCTTCCCCTTTCTTTAAATTGTCCCTCTATTGTTCCGTGTCCTACAAGTAGCACCCAGATTTCTGCAATATACAAATTGACAGGGGGACTTGCGCGCTGGCTGGCTCAACATTGCACTTTTATTTTTCTGTGACCTCCAAACAACATTCGGAGCTCTGTGATATACAAATTGACACATGGGCTCCAGTTCTGGCAAGCTCAAGATTGCCTTTGTTTACGGATGGAAAAGTGTTAAAATGAGCCATACCACATTTGCGCCACATAAGCTATATTAAAGGGAAAATAATTTCCTCTATAGTTCAGTGTCCTACAAACAACACCCATAGTTATGCACTATACAAGTTGGCAGCCAGACTTGCGGGCTGGTTGGCTAAAACAATGCCTAAGAGTTCCGCGATATACAAATTGACAAACGAAGCATACAACCAAGAACCAAGTAAACTCGCAGATCATATTCTTGGTAGAAAGAGCTAATTTCAAACATCATGGAATGTCATTTGCACATCGTCAGGTTGGTTAGTTCACAAAAACTTCAATCCTCACTTCCAGGAACGAGTCTACCCAACTGTTTCCCTATTCCATACTTAGCCACTTTTTCGGAATTTCACAAATATACAAACCGGCCATTGAACTACCCCATTATGATCTCTTCCATTTTACACGTTTTGCAGTCAAAAATTTTGATACATAAAATTTGACCGTGGAACACTCACTTCTCCTTAGTATCCCCGTAACCCTTTTTTGAATCACATTCGACCACTTTTCAGACCTTTCCATTCTTTCCTTGCCCTCCCCTGTCACCGTGACCTTCGCACTTGTCTA
>ML821504.1:81942-99988 GCA_009831015.1 Picea engelmannii
TCTCTACTCCTAATGATTTTGTTATTTTCATAATCCCATAAGAGATAACCAAAATCATTAACACCATATCCAATAAAGGTACACTTCTTGGATTTTGCCTCAAGATTTGTTCTATTTTCTTTATCAATATGGACAAATGCTTCGCAACCGAAATTTAAAAAAAAAAAATAGTTTACCTTTTTTCCTGTCCATTCCTCCTCTGGAATTCTACCATCCAAAGAGATTGAAGGTCCTCTATTTATTAAGTAAACAACAATATCTATAGCATCTGCCCAAAACTGTAAGGGAAAACCAGCATGCAATCTCATAATCCTTGCACGCTCCATGATTGTCCTGTTCATCCTTTCTGACACACCATTTTCTTGTGGTGTTCTTGGAATTGTCTTCTCTCTATGAATCCCATGGTATGAACAATAATCATCAAACTCTTTGCTGCAATATTCACCTCCATTATCTGATCTGAGACACTTCAACTTTTTTCCTGTCTCATTCTCAACCAAAGCTTTCCATTTCTTAAGAGTATCAAAAACATCAGATTTTTGTCGAATGTAATAAACCCAAGTTTTTCTAGTTGCATCATCAATAAAAGTAATATAATAATGAGAGCCACCAAGAGATGATACATGAGCTAGTCCCCATACATTTGTATGCACAAGCTCTAACCTTTCACTCTTCTTTTCTTTTCTGACTCTGAGAAATTTAACTCTCTTATGTTTTCCATAAACACAATGCTCATAGAAGTCCAAATCAATTTGTTTAAGATCTGGCAATAAATTTCTTTTGTGAAGTATCTACATCCCCTTCTCACTCATGTGTCCAAGCCTATGATGCCACAGTGCTGTATCCACTCATGTAGAAGCTAAAGAGATAGAAGAGTCAGTATTACCAGTACATAAATACAATGTACCTACCTTCTCTCCTTTCGCTATCACCAATGATCCATTGATGACCTTCCATGTCTTATCTGTAAATATGGATATACAACCTTCACTTGCCAACTGCCCTGTTGAAATTATATTTTTCCTTAAATCTGGAACATGTCTTACCTCTTTCAACAACCATTGGTTTCCATTGCGTTGTTTTATTTTTACCTTTCCCACTCCAACAATTTTGCATGGTGCATCGTCACCCAAATGAACCTGTCCAAAATCACCTTGAACATAATCTAGAAAATGTTTCCTATGGGGTGTGGCATGAAATGAAGCCCCTGAATCTACTACCCAAGACTTAGAAATATTATTTACAGAAATAATCAAAGCATCTTGTAACACATCACCTGTTACATTTGCTTCCTGATTTCTCTCTTGTTGTCCATCTCTTTGTTTCTTTGGAGCTCTGCAGTCTTTCTTCAGATGTCTTTTCTTCCCACAATTCCATCACTCTATCTTTCCAAGTCTAGATTTGGATCTGCCCTTCCTAGAATGCCCACAGTTCCCAAAACCCTTTCCTCTATCCTTTTGTCTTCCCCTGTTCTCCATGTTCAACGCATTTCCTGATGTCTCACCTGTGCTTTTCCATCGCATTTCCTCACTAAGGATAACAACAACAACATCATCAAATTTTAAAGTATTTGAACCAGAGACAGAGTTACTTATAGCCATGACCAAGCTGTTCCAGCTTTCTGGCAATGAGCACAAGATTAGAAGAGCCCTGACATCATCATCAAAGTCCACTTTTATAGAACTTAGTTGATTAGTAACCATATTAAAATCATTTAAATGATCTGCAACAGACTCACCTTCTGACATCTTCATATTAAATAATCTCTTCATTAGAAATACCTTATTGGACGCCAAGGGTTTTTCATATAATTTGGCCAATGCATCCATCAAACCCTTCGTTGTCTTTTCTTTGGAAATATTGAAAGCCACCGACGCTGTCAGGCTCAGCCGTATCGTTCCTAGAGCCTTTCTGTCAAGAATCTCCCATTCTTCGTCCTTCGTAGCTGTTGGCTTCTTTTTTATTCCGGCCAATGGTAGGAATAGATCCTTCTAATATAAATAGTCTTCCATCTGCATCTTCCATAACTGGTAGTTTTGGCCGTTAAATTTCTCGACCCTAAACTTTCCATCTTCTGACATTGCTCCCACTCGAACCAAGAACCCTCTTTTCCTGTGAGTTACCTTTCGCTTCGATACCAGTTGTTAGAAAAACAGGACCGTGGAGCAATAAAATAAAACAAATGCAGAAACAAAACACAAAAGATACACAATACAATAGAGACACAGATTTACGTGGTTCACCCAGTGTGAGCTACGTCCACCAGAGAAATTGGCAGGTCCTTCCTTTATTATTATCCAGCATATGAAGGGATACAACCTACAACAAACCCATTGTAACTTCCTCTTCTTTCTCTCACAGTCTCCTATCTCATAATACAATATTCGCCATCAAACATAGCCGCAATACATTTCCCTCATAAAAGAGGGTTGCCTTATAGGGAAAAAAACCCTAACATAATTTCTACCGTTAGATCTGCGACCTTATAATGAACGGTCCAAATTTACAATGAAATTACAATATACATTTACAAGGCAATTTTTGCTTCGGGGGCCCACTTGCCCCCAGACCCCCCAGCCGGGGGGATAGCCCCCCCAGACCCCGCAGAGGGGGTACCCCCCCTCTGCACTCCCTTGCGTGGAAGAGTGTACATACTTCTGGGGTGTAAATACTTCATGGGGTATAAACACAGCTGAAAGTAACAGACCTTTGAATCAGGAAGATAACCAGGCTCCACAACCAACAGGAAATTCTATTACTTGGTTTCATTGCATGTAAAGCCCTTAACTGTGAAGCATTGAGGACACAATTTTTTTAAGGAATGTGCTATGATATGACCCCAAGGGGGGCATATATAGGGTTAAATGTATATGAATTGACCCCAGGGAGGGAATATATGGGGTTAAAATGTTGAAAAGTCAACAAGAAACATGTGTCTAATTTACTTTTCCCTTAAATAAATTGGACAATAAATATTAATCTATTATCTCATAATTACTTGAATATATTTAACTGAAATGGAAAATCAGTTAACTATGGAAAATTCGAGTTCAAAGCTTGGTTGGTAAGACATGGAGGTGACTTGGAGTTGTAACAGAGTTATAAGTGTAGTTAAGTGAGTTAAGCTCAGTTGTACTAGTTGTAACTAAACTTGCACTAGTGAGAGCTCAGTGAATCAGTGAATTCACATGCAATTGAAGATTCACCACGGTTAACTACATGCATGGTAGATCCAGTGGAGACCCAATTGAGATAGCAGGTGAAAGGGACAGTTTGGCTATCAGTTGTGATTTGAGTGAAGTGCACTCATGCAATCACAGATGAAGTGGATATGCTTATGAGCATATGAAAAACTAGCTAATTCAAATTCATTTGTGAGAATTCCAATTGTAGGGATTGTGCAGAGGAGGCAGGTTGTCTGGACACAGAGAATTGGCACATGTATTTGCTGAGTTTTTGTATGATAGTGTGAGATGATTGTATTGTACTGAGCGCAATTGGATTAGAGTTTTGTATGATATTGTTTCATGATCCATGATATACATAATATATGATAGTGGGGTTTTTAGATTTAAGCTTTCCCAGTAAAACTTCAGTATTATGTAGTCTTGATATTTCACTTTATGATCATGGTTTAATTTTCCACAAGAATAATAGTAGAAGCAATTCTATATTTAACAGTGGCATATAATTGTTAGATCAGGAGAATCACAAGAAATACTTAATTTGTATTGAAATTTCTACATGGTATCAGAGCCACGGAGCCACGAAAGTGAGGTGCGAAAATAATAGTATTCTCGTAGGTCCCGTCTCTGGCAGGGTGAGAACCTTAGTACTAGAAACTATGCACATTTCTAGGAGCATAAATTCTCTCACTCTTCTCAAAGGAGAGGTGCAAAATTCATCAAAATTCTCGTAGGTTGCTCAAAGGAGAGGTGCGAACCTCCCTCACCCCACTGTGCATTACAGTGTGAACTTCCTTGTGATTTTCGCAGGCTATAAACTAGTAGGATGCAAACTTCCTCCAAGATTTCACAGGCTAGACACTGGTAGGGTGAAAACTTCCCTCAGGTTGCTCTCAGGTGGGGTGCGAACCTCCCAGGGAAAGAGGAATTGCAGCAGTTTAGTTTTTGTGGTTGGATAACATTCGAATTTGCAGGATTTTCTTGGTGCGATAGTTGATTCAAGATCGAAATGACTTTCAATGGCTTGAGGTTGGAGTATGCACTTGAGGGAAGCTCGAACTACATTGCTTGGAAGGACAGGATGGAGGCAGTACTTGAAGATAATGGCTTGAAGGATTACATTGACAAAGATGTTCCTAAGCCGGATGCAACAAACACTACAAATCTTGATGCATGGCAAAATAAAGTGGCAAAGGCGAGGAGGATTCTGTTGAAGGGAGTACGCGACCACATTGTCTCAAGTCTCCATGGGAAAACCACACCACATGCAATGTGGAAGGTTTTGACGTATCTGTTCCAAAACAGCAGCAACCATAGGAAATTGGCGCTCAAAGATAAACTCAGGAAGATCAAGATGGAGAAAAGCGACACCATTCCAAAATATCTCACGAAGTTTGTCCAATGTCAGGATGAGCTTGGAGCTGTGGTAATAACAGTCGCTGCTGATGATTTGGTGAGCTTCGCTCTCCTAGGACTTCCCAAGAGTTGGCACAGTTATCAAGAATCTGTCAATGGAAGGGAAAAAATTCCAGATTGGGAACGACTATGGTCGGATCTAGTGCAAGAGGAGTTCAGGCGGAACACCAGAGATGGATCTTCATCAAAGCGTGATGATGAAGAGGATTGTGCTTTGACTGCCAAGGCAAGGAAAGGGAAAGGGAAGAAATTCCATTCAAAATCTGAGTCTAAAGTCAAGAAGCTGGATTTGTCCAAAGTGAAGTGTTTTCACTGTCACGAACATGGGCATCTCGCTACTAACTATCCGCAAAAGAGGAAGAACAAGACGGTTGTTGGAGCTGCAACTGGTGAGGTTCTTGTCTCGCAATTTGAACTTGACTTCGCTTTGATCGCATGCATGGTTTCAAGTGCATCGAGATCGATGTGGTATTTGGATAGTGGCGCTTCCTACCACATGACGAGAGATAAAGAGTCTTTCAGTGACTTGGAGGAGAAAGATCTCAAAATGCATATAGAGATGGGCGACGATGGACGATACAATGTGATTGGTATTGGTACCATTACCTTTCAGAGGGAGTCAGGTAAACCATTTCAATTGAAAAATGTTATGCATGTTCCAGGTTTGAATAAAAACTTGGTCTCAGTCGCAATGTTGGAGGACAGAGGCTATGACGTTGTTTTTAGCGATGGAAAAACATTCCTGTGACATAAAGCAACAGGTCAAGTCAAGAAGATAGGGATTCGAGTTAATAATATCTACATGCTGGAGGTAGATGGCTACGGTGCCATGATGGGCAAGGCATAAAAAGTGGTGAGCCAGGATGAGGGAGAATTATGGAATAGGCGATTGGGCCATTTTCACCATGGAGCCTTGAAGATCATGCAACAAATATCTACTGGACTTCCAAAGGGAACACTTGCTTAGTTAGATCAATGCAAGGGGTGCACCCTGGGGAAGTATGTAAAGTCCACCTTTCATGAAAAGGAGAAACATGCTTCGATGATCCTGGAGAGAATTCACACAGACGTGTGTGGACCATTCTCGGTTGCTTCAACAACAAAACATAGGTATTATGTTATTTTTGTTGATGACTTTTCTCGTAAATGCTAGATATTCTTCATGCAGAAGAAGGATCAAACATTCTCAAAGTTCTGTGAGTTTAAAGCATTGGTGAAGAAAGAGTCGAGGAAGCAAGTGAAGGCTCTAAGGAGCGATAATGGTGGAGAATACATCTCTAACGAATTCAGGGAATTCTGCAGCAAAGAAGGAATTCGAAGAGAACTCATAGCACCTCATAACCCACAGCAAAATGGGGTCGCGGAGAGGAAAAACAAAATGATCATGGGTGTTGCACGAGCGATGTTGCATGATCAGGGCCTACCAATTCATTTGTGGGCAAAAGCATGGAATACTGCACTTTATGTGCAAAATCGTTGTCCTCATAGAGTACTTGGCATGAGTACACCTAAAGAAGCTTTCACTAGTAAGAAACCTGATGTTTCTCATTTTAAAATTTTTGGCTCATCTGTTTTTGTGCATGTGAACAAGGATGCCAGGAAGAAGCTGGAACCGACTGCTGAAGTTGGGATATTTGTGGGGTACACAGAAACACCCCATAATTATTGTGTGTATTTGTCAAATAGTAAGATGATTGTTATGCGATGGGATATAAAATTCGATGAGGGGAAAGCCATGTGGTTGTCGCTTGAGAGGGAGCTAGACTTGCATGCAGAAGAGGAACTGTTGGTTCCCAAATATGAGTCTCAAGATGTGGATCAGCCACATGAGGAGGTTCATGGAGTGGAGGAAACCACTCATGCAGCGCCATCCATCAGAAATGGTAGAAAGCGCATCATAGAAGCTGACAGATTGAGATTAGATGTTGCACAGAATGTAGGAGCCCCTACTTCACAGCGTAGACAGAGACAGTCTCCTGATTGATTTGTTGGATACATGGCTCTCATGAGTAAATGTATTGTGACTGAACCATCTTCATTTCAAGAAGCAGTGTAGGATCTCACTTGGGTTGATGCCATGGTAGAGGAGTATGACTCCATTGTCAAAAATAGTGCATGGAAAATTGTCCCAAGACCGATCGACAAATCAGTGATAGGTTCGAGATGGATCTACAAGGTAAAGAAAGTTTTTGATGGGAGTGTGGAGAAATATAAGGCCGGGTTTGTGGCCCGAGGCTTCTCATGGATCGAGGGGATAGATTATGATGAGACCTTTGCACCTGTCGCAAGGTACTCTTCCATAAGATCCATCCTTGCACTCTCAGTGCAGATGGGCTGGCGCATTCATCAAATGGATGTAAAAACTGTGTTCCTCAACGAGATCATTGAGGAAGAAGTGTACATTGAACAACCAGAAGGTTTTGAGACCTTTGACAAAGATTCGTATGTGTGCAGACTCAAGAGAGCACTGTATGGGCTGAAGCAAGCACCCCGTGCTTGGTACACTCGGATAGACAGCTATTTCATCGGATTGGGCTTCACCAAAAGTGAAGCGGATGCAAACCTATACCAAATTGTGGTGGAGGGTAAGATTTTAATCATTGTTCTTTATGTTGATTATTTAATACTGACTGGTGATGATCAGTTGATACACTCATGCAAGGATGACCTTGCAAAGGAGTTCGAGATGAAGGATTTGGACCTTCTTCATTATTTCCTTGGATTGGAAATATGGCAGCAAGATGGTGAACTTTTTATGTCTCAAGGCAAGTATGCAAGGGAGACAATGGGTAAGTTTCACATGGAGGGTTGCAAACCCATGGATACTCCTCTTCCAGGAAACTAGAGGAAAGAGGATGCTACTTCTGGAGAGGTAGTGGATGTTACTTTTTATCGATAGTTAGTGGGTTTGCTAATGTATTTAGTGAACACGAGACCGGACATTTGTTATGCAGTTAACCAGCTAAGTCAAGCGATGGTTAAGCCTACCAAACTCTTTTGGAAGGCGGGTAAGCATGTCCTAAGATATCTGAAGGGCACATTTGAGTATGGATTATGGTACAGACAGGCGGATGAGGTGAAGTTGCATGGCTTCACGGATGCAGATTGGGCGGGCAGCCCAACAGACAGAAAGAGCACATCAGGGGGGATCTTTAGTATCAGATCTACAACTATTTCTTAGTACAACAGGAAACAAAGATCCGTGGCACTTAGTTCAGCGGAAGCGGAATACATGGCAGCGAGTCAAGCTACATGTGAGGCTATCTGGATGAGAAAGATCTCGGTTGGTTTGTTTGGTTCTCATTTAGATCCGACAATGATTTATTGTGATAATTAGAGTTGCATTAAACTCTCGATTAATTCTATGTTTCATGATAGATCTAAGCATATAGATATCCAGTATCATCATCTCAGAGATTGTGTGCAGCGGAAGATATTGTTGCTTCAATACATTCCTACGGAAGATCAGGATGCAGACATTCTGACAAAGGCGCTCACCAGGAGCAAATTCGAATATCATAGAGACAGGATTGGGGTGAAGGATAATCCCTTTCTTGTTGAGAGGGAGTGTTGAAAAGTCAACAAGAAACATTTGTCTAATTTACTTTTCCCTTAAATAAATTGGACAATAAATATTAATCTATTATCTCATAATTACTTGAATATATTTAACTGAAATGGAAAATCAGTTAACTATGGAAAATTTGAGTTCAAAGGTTGGTTGGTAAGACATGGAGGTGACTTGGAGTTGTAACAGAGTTATAAGTGTAGTTAAGTGAGTTAAGCTCAGTTGTACTAGTTGTAATTAAACTTGCACTAGTGAGAGTTTAGTGAATCAGTGAACTCACATGCAACTGAAGATTCACCACGGTTAACTACATGCATGTCAGATCCAGTGGAGACCCAGTTGAGATAATAGGTGAAAGGGACAGTTTGGCTATCAATTGTGATTTGAGTGAAGTGCACTCATGGAATCACACATGCAATGGATATGCTTATGAGCATGTGCAAAACTAGGTAATTCGAATTCATTTGTGAGAATTCTAATTGCAGGGATTGTGCAGAGAAGGCAAGTTGTCTGGACACGGAGAATTGGCACATGTATTTGTTGAGTTTTTGTATGATAGTGTGAGACGATTGTATTGTACTGAGAGCTTTTGGATTAGAGTTTTGTATGAGATTGTTTCATGATCCACGATATACATAATATATGATAGTGGGGTTTTTAGCTTTACGCTTTCCCGGAAAAAACTTGTGTTATGTGTTCTTGATATTTCACTTTGTGATCGTGGTTTAATTTTCCGTAAGAATAATAGTAAAAGTGATTCTATATTTAACAATGGCATATAATTGTTAGATCAGGAGAATCGCGGGAAATACTTAATTTGTATTGAAATTTCTACATAAAAGTCTATGCAATGGGGTAAATGTATATATAATAGTGGTCGACCTAATAAAAGGGTCACATGTGCAATGTGTGAGTAGATATATATAGAGATCATGTAGTCATTATTGAAAGACCATGTTATTTTGATGTATGAATGTATTGGGGTATTTGGAGGTTTTCACATTCTTTAACGAGTTATTATGTAACTCATCTCTCTTATCGATTTTAAAGTTGTGCTCCACATTCACATTTGTCATACATAGTGTGTACTCTAGTTTATTGTGTTATCTTAAGTATTTAGTGCATAATAGGCTAAGTTGGGGAGTAAGGTAGGATAGTGAGACCTAAAAGCATTCTAATAATGAAATTGACTAAGCGAACATGGAAGTTGGTACAATTTTGGTGGAGGTAGGCTTAAGAGCTCTTAGCCATCTAGTTGAGGGGTAGTGAGCTAAATCAGAAATACTTAAACCCTGCAAATAATAAATTTTAAGCAAGATTGTTTTAATTTCTAACAATTTATGTAGTTCTATTTTAATTTATTTTTGTTGATTGTTGAACTTAGTTGTAGCTATATTCCTAATAAACCTTCATATTATGTTGATTTTAGAAGTAACAATATATAAACTAGACATAGAAGAGACAACCCTTAAAATAACACTGCTACACAATATTGCTAAGTCCTCAATAATGCACCACAGATAGTACGTACAAAAATAATACCAGGTAGTGTGCTGCTCAGTGAGAGAGAAATACCATTGATGATGCTCTAAGTCATCCAAACATGACACCACCATCACGAGGCATAGTTGTCTTATGTTTAAAGATATATATTAACTAATTCATAGTACTAAACAATAGTCCTACTATTCCATGTCAACACACAACATATAGTAGGCACATACATTTTTTTTCAAAGTGGTGTTCCAACATGATAGGTTATTGTTGTCATATGTGCGTTGATTCATCCACCAGTGCATTGTCATCGTAAGGCATACATGCCTATATTTTGTGGTGTGCATGCATGGATATTTTACCCTGATAATAATGTTCCATAAAATCTCTTAGTGCAATGAATAACACAATATATACATGTGTCAACCATTTTCAAATCACTCGTGAATAATGAAAGTGAAAAAATAATTTGATAATTTCCTTTTTTTTATTTAATCATAGCATAGTGCACCTTGTATCCCAACACATTAATGTGGTTATAGGTATGCAACAAATCGTTAAGTAATTATATGTGTGTATGTATGCGTCCCTTGCACCATTGCAATTGTATATTTAATGTGTACTGCATAACGATTTTATTAAAAGTAGCATGTTTTACAAAATTCATGTATGATTTGTGTTTTTTTAATTATTTAGCCAATTACAACACCATTTGTATCACAACATACCAATACATTTATAGTTTTAGTAAGCACTAAAAAGTTTTCAAAATAGTTTTTTTAACAAAATTTATATTTTTTAATTTAACCATAAAGCAATGCCCATTGTATAAGACACATATGTGTAGTTGTATGTTTATTGCACATACTATGCAGTAATGTTTTTTGAATATTCATTTTTACAAAATTCAGGTGTGGTTTTGTATATATTTTTATTTAAATTCATTGTAGTGTACTTAATATCATGACAGACAAGTGTGATTATAATTTTAGTAATATCATGACATACAAGTGTGATTATAATTTTAGTAAGTATTTTAGTCTAATTTTTTAAAATAGATTTTTTTGTAAAATTGAGGTTTTTATTTTATTTTATTTAACTCTAAAGCATCGCATCTTGTATCAATGCACCATTGTGATGATCATGTTTAGTGTGTATTACAAAAAAAAATTATTTTAAAATATCGTGTTTTACAAAATTTGAGTATGAAAGACCACCTTTTGAGTTTTTATTTGTAGTGTGTTTAATGTATCAAATCATTGATGTGTGTTTGTGTGTGTGTTATCATAGAGCACTAGTGCATCTGAGCATCATTACAATTGTATGTTTAAAATGCACCGCATAACAATTTTATTAAAAGGAGTTTGTTTTACAAATTGTGTTTTTTTAATTATTTAGTCTATTGCAACATCTCTTGTATCACAACATGCCCATACATTTATAGTTTTAGTAAGCATTATAGAGTTTTTAAAATAGGTTTTCTAACAAAATTTATGTTTTTTAATTTAATCATAAAGTGATGCACATTGTATAAAACACATAGGTGTGGTTGTATGTTTATTGTACATACTATATAGTATTTTTTTTTAATATTCATTTTTACAAAATTCATGTGTGGTTTTGTATTTTCTTTTATTTAAATTCATTGTAGTGTGTTTAATATTTTTTTTTAATATTCATTTTTACAAAATTCATGTGTGGTTTTGTATTTTCTTTTATTTAAATTCATTGTAGTGTGTTTAATATCATGACACATAAGTGTGATTATAATTTTAGTAAGCATTTTAGATTAATTTTTTTAAATAGACTTTTTTATAAAATTTAGGTTTTTATTTTATTTTATTTAACTCTAAAGTGGTGCACCTTGTATAAATGCATCATTGTGGTGAGCATGTTTAGTGTGCACTACAAAGTTTTTATTTTATTTTAAAATATCGTGTTTTACAAAATTTGAGTATAGAAGACCACCTTTGTTGTTATTTGTAGTGTGTTTAATATATCAAAACATTGATGTGTGTTTATGTGGATATTATCATGGAGCACTAGTGATTGTTTTTGAATGCCATAAATAGAAAAATTTTACTAAAACTTTCACCTAGCAACTAACCAGTGCTAAAAATTAAAAATTAGAATAGGGAGAAGTACTTCACAAAAACTTATTTTCCTAAAAACTTATTTTTCTTATAATATATGAATACCAATTATATTACCCATATTGTTTCCCATGTCCTTTGAGTTCAAATCTTAAGATGCTTGAAGTTGTTTTTCCCAAGGATACACGTCAATTGAAATTTTTTCTAACAGAAAAATTTCTCAATTATATTATAAATATAATTTGTTCTCTAGACAATAGATGTTACAAAGGACAGTGAAAAGAGACGAAACTGTCAATGAATCATTCACTAATAGTGGTCTCTCAATCAGTAGATAGGGAAAATTCATGACCATGCTCAAAAACAAAACCCATACATCCCTAGAAAGTCACTGGAGAAGATAACCAGCACACAGGTTGTAAAAAGAGATACAAAACAGGGCAAAAAACCCAACAAAAGCCCTCTTTAAGCCAATAAAGAGGAGGACAAGAGAATCTAGAAAACCAAAAGAAAACTTGAAACCGACTGCAACAAAATCCCATAACCACCTCCACAGCAAAAAAAAATTGTCGCTAATCACAAAACAGAAATTACAGAAGCAGGTTCGAGGAGTTGTCTCGGAAATCGACCCGAAACAGTTGCCTCAGCCCCTAAATGCCACCACTGCAAAATGGTTTATGCATCCACACGACGCAGTAACATCGATACGCAGGGCTCGCATCCTCCGTTGCCGCCTCCCTCTATCGCTCAAACCACACATGGTCACTCGCCTTGTAAGAATTTTATGCCTGCACTACACAATGGCGGCCAGGATTGCAACATTTGAACTTGTCAAGATGGAAAAAGCTAATACAAATACTTATATAAAACATTGGTATTGTTTTATTTGAAATTCTCATAGGGAAAAAGACAAAATAACACTTTGTTTTTTACAATTTCATATTTGTAAATAATATTAATAATTCTTATAAATTTTAAAATCTATTTGTATATGTATAATACACATAGGTGTGGTTGTATGTTTATTGCACATATTATATAGTATTTTTTTTTAATATTTCTTTTTACAAAATTCCAGTGTGGTTTTGTATTTTTATTATTATTTAAATTCATTGTAGTGTGCCTAATATCATGACACACAAGTGTATTATAATTTTAGTAAACACTTTATATTAATTTTTTTAAATAGATTTTTTACAAAATTTTGGTTTTTATTTTATTTTATTTAACTCTATAATATTTTTAAATAGATTTTTTACAAAATTCAAGTTTTTATTTTATTTTATTTAACTCTATAGCGGTGCACCTTATATCAATACACCATTGTGAAGAACATGTTTAGTATACACTACAAAGTTTGTTTGTTTTTTTGTCTGGGGGTGTTTTACAAAAATTGAGTCTAGAAAACCACCTTTTAAATTAGTATTTATAGTGTGTTTAATATATCAAAGCATTGTTGTGTGTTTGTGTGAGTGTTATCATATAACACTAGTGCGTTTGATTGTTTTTAGATGGAATGAATAGAAAACTTTTACTAAAACTTCCACTTACCAACCATTGTTAAAAAAAATTAGAATAGAAAGAGGTACTTCCCCAAAAACTTATTTTCCTAACCATTATATTACCCATATTTTTGACCCTATCCTCCAATGCTAATAAACTCTTGAGTTCAAATCTTAAGATGCTTGAAGTTGTTTTTCCCAAGGATACACGGCACTTGAATTTGTCAAGATTTTTCCCAAGGATACACGGCACTTGAATTTGTCAAGATGGAAAAAGCTAGTACAAATACTTAAAATTCTCATAGGGAAAAAGACAAAATAGCACTTTGTTTTTTACAATTTCATATTTGTAAATAATATTAATAGTTCTTAGGAATTTCAAAGTTTATTTGTGTTTTTCATACTTATGTAGATTTCTTATCATTGTAGGAATCAAGAGGCTCAGGCTCTGTTAATATAGGTAACTAGATATTTCAAAAGATTTTTTGAGGAGCTGGGACACACAACTATAAATGATCAGGTTATATCAGCTAGACTTTTCCCTCGTTTGGTCAATGAGGAGGATACTTTGTTTCTTGAAAGACCCTGTATCAAGGAGGAATTATGGGAGGTTTTCAAAGTTTTTGCAAAAGATAAAAGTTTGGGACATATGGGTGGACGGTCGAGTTATTCATACATTTCTCCGAGTCGGTAAGGGATGAATTGTTGGAGATGGTTGAGGATTCTAGGATTAGAGGTGAAGTGGTAAGAGCCTTAAATTCGACTTTTCTGGCCCTCATACCAAAAGTCAATAAACCTACTACATTTGAAGACTTTAGATCTATATCTTTATGTAATTTGTGTTATAATATTATAGCAAAAATTATTGTTAATAGGATTAAACCTATTTTCTCTCGATGTTTGCTAATAGCGTTTCTAAAGGGAAGACAGATTCAGGATGCTATTGGTATGGCCCAGGAATGACTGCATAGCATAAAGATGAAAAACTTGAAGGATTTAGTTTTAAAGCTCGATCTAAAGAAGGTTTATGACTATATTAACTGGGATTATTTAAGATTGATCTTAATTCAAACAAGTTTTGGGCTACTGACCACCAATTGGATAATGAGTTGTGTTAGCAGTTTGACTTTTGCAGTTCTGTTAAATGGGGAGACTACTTCTTATTTTCAGAGTGGCATATGATTAGGACAAGGCTTCCCATTATCATCGTTGTTGTTTATTTTAGTAATGGAGGGTCTTAGTCTGCTCCTAAAGAAAGGCCAAGTTGAAGGAAAGATGACGGGAGTGAAGGTCTCCATAATAGTAAGGATCTGCCATCTTCTATTCATGGATGACATACTTATTGTGACCATGGATTCACTACAGGAATGGAAGGAGATTGATAATATTCTAAAAAAATTATGTAGAGCATCGAGTTTGTTGGTAAATATGACAAAGTCCACCTTTCATTACACTGGTATTCAAGGGGAGGTTTTAGAAAAATTCAAAGAAGTGTTTCCTTACAAATTTTCAGACCTCTCCAAAGGATTTAGATATCTTGGCTATTTTCTAAAGTTAGGAATGTGCAAGGCTGAATATTGGAGATGGTTAATGGCAAAAATTGAAAAACGAATTGACCATTGGTGTAATAGGTGGTTGTCTCTGGGAGGGCGCTTTATTCTTATAAAAGTTGTTCTTGAAAGTCAACCGGTTTATTGGATGGCATTGGTTGTGTAATGTCCCCACTTTGGGACATCGTCACAGTGCAGAGAGTTATGATAACCAAAGTAGCTAGATGGAGGTTATAGCGAGTACAGGGGTATTTGAGAGGCATTTTGGGGTCCATCTTGCATTGATGATCATATTCCATCATTATGATCCATTCCACACAGGTTGGCTTTGGTTTCGTTGCATTCCGACGATTTCCATGATTTTGATTATTTTGAGCTATAAGTTAATTGAAATCACTGAAGAGGTCATTTTGGGCACATTACTTGGAGGAACCTCTCAGTGTAATAGCTCATTGGAATCGGGAGGAGAAACACTACAGGATGGGATGGCTAGAAGTGACTTTCAGTGGCCAGGGAAGCTATAAGGAGAGATAAGGAGCTTTTCAAAGGTAAAAAGGTTAATTAATTAATTAAAGTGATTTAATTAACTAACTAAATATTAATAAAATGAAAGTCACTTTGGAGGGACAAGGTGAGCCAAAAAGTATAAAAGGAAGGCAAGGGCCTCTACTCATTATTCAGGTATGTTTATCTTTTGATTTCTGGCTTCTAGCTAGTGAGCCCAATATTGGGGGTTTTGAGGGTTTTGACATAACAAACCCTAGAGGTCAATTTGGTGGTGAAAGATTCCACCTAGCTTGTCCCAAGCTTGGTCTCGGAGCTGCAATACGCTCCCACACCATTCTAGTTCCAAATCTACTCAGTTGCAGGAGGATTCCACATCAGTTGCTTGTGCAGATAGAGAGAGGGCGCACCAGTTGGGGGTTTCCAGTAAGGGGGCGCACCATTCTTGGAGAGAGATTCATTGCAGGTGATTGGCAGGGATTTTGGAGATTCTATCACCTGGGTTCTTCTTGTAGGGTCTTCACCATCATTCCTAGTGCTTTCTAAGAGAGTTTTATGGCTCAGATTATTTCTTATAGTGGGACGAATTGAAGAGAAGGAGGGTGTTTTTGAGATTCAAATCTAGTCAGTTTGGAGGGGTTACACTTCAGATATGACCCTGAGACTTCACCTAGTGACTTGCAGTGTCCCAATCTATATTCCTGGGGAGTTTCAGAGCATTTGGAGGCCTCCTTCATCAGGGCCAAATTATCTAGGGCTTCAGTCATCCAGTGGGGCGCACCATTCAGTGGAGGAGTTCAGATCCACAGGGTTTGAGAGTGGATTTGGAGATTTGGTCACCTAGGTTGTCCTTACAGTTTCTCGATCTATCAGTTGACATATTTCTTAGGGTGATTGGACACTTTTGGCAGCAAGGCCAAATTATTGAGGGCTTCAACCATCTAGTAAAGCATGGCACCTTCCAACTTGGGGGTTTAACATCCTGACGGCCAAGATCTATTGTATTCGGTCTTCATTGTATATCCAGCCTTTGGAGGCACGTTGGAGTATTTCATTGGAGCATTTTGTAGAAGCTCTATTGTTTATCTTCTTGGCCATCTGTTGAGCATTCCAGATCGGCATCTTCATTGTAGCAGGTTCTTCTATCTTATGAATAAAAGAAGATTTGAGATGTTTTGGCTTGTCTACCATATTGCATATGGTTGAGGTATGTTTCATGGTTGTCTATTCTTGTTATTTGTTGCATACACACATATAAACACATTAGTAAACCGTAAGGCCGAAATCAAGAGGCCATTCAGCAAGTAAACACATCTAAACAAATAGATCAACAAACTGTTTGACGAAATACCACAACCATAAAAGTTTTAAAAAGACACCAAAACAGTGATGATCCTTGCATAATGGCTTGGGATCATTACAATGGTATCAGAGCTTAGATTCCTGCCATCCAGTGGGAATTAGCACATGTATGCAGATCCATAGAGGGGTCTTCCATAAGAAGAGATGAATATTGGGGATTTTTCTAGAGAGATTGTACGTCATAGATGGGAATATTTCTACGACCTTAGTGAGAAAACTAGAGCTCAAGTAACATTCCAACAGTATTTATCCATGAAAAATCCTAGGTGGAGCACAGATGAGATTACATTCTGGGTCAATCAGGCAATGGAATACATAGCCAAAACAACTGACAGAGGGAAGCACAAAGAGACCCCACACCCATTAGGAGCACACATCTTTGCTATAGTTGCAAGGCTCCTTGGGAACCAGATCATAGGTGCAAGGGTAATAATCAGAAGCACATTGTTGAGACATGTCATAGAAGTGATGATGAGGTGTGTGTGGATGGAGCAATAGATGTTGATTCAGAGCAGTCGGATGATGACAGTGACTCTGGAACAGAGGCTAGTGATAATGACTATACTTCAGAGGATAGTGATGATGACTCTTGCACAGAGACTAGTGATGCTTGCACGCTTGAGGAGGAGGATGACCCTTGTGTAGTGGATAGGCAGCTGGATGGACAGGACGATAGCCCCAGTGTCTCAGCAGACATGTCACATACCCTTGATGACCTTACGCCTCAGCAGAGTAGTGACACTAGTGAGGAGTCACACGTGTTAGCACTTAGAGATGAGGAGCTTCCTATGGGCGTCGTGACACATTTGTCACCTGTTCAGACACCCATGATAGCCATGTCACATGAGGAGATCAGTGGCACGTCAGGTATGATGGATGAGATTAGTGTGAGGGATGCACACCATGGACAGGTAGACCCACAGATCCAAGAGGAGATACAGGGAGTACAGACAAGGGACCTTACACATACAGATCAACCTAAGGAGATTGAGTCACAGTTATTGGAGACTCCATTAGTTGAGCAGATTGCAGAGGCTGACAGGTTGATGGAGCACTTACTTCCGGGATCGGTCTGCATTGATGAGGATGCACTTTTTAGCAGTCAGGATGACCATAGCACGTGTCTGGATACATCTCTATGGGATCTAGGTGCAGATGATAGTAGCAGGTTGAGTGCACAGGAGGATACGGCTGCTCATACAGGATACAGTTTGATTCAGGGGGAGATAGTGCAAGATACCAGATATATAAAATATGCAGAACAGAAACGAAATGCTAGAAATAACAGAATAACAGTGAGATATCCAGCATAATCTTCACAATACACAGAAATGATATACGAAATAGCAACAGAAATAGCACTTGAACAGAA
>ML821505.1:0-18945 GCA_009831015.1 Picea engelmannii
CCATATTTACTTCTTATCAACCATGAAAAAACAATAATGAGTCATATTTACATCAAACACTATTGGGTCCATTACCCAAAACTTTGTGCTATGGGTCTTCAAGGGTTGACATCAATGACAACCAACCTTAATCAACATTTTATTTCTATTCAAAAAACATCTTATATTTTCCGTGAAAACTAGTTTGAGATCTTGCATACAATCAAAAGTGCACTGTTTTCATTTTTGAAAAATCATAAAAGAAAAGAGTTTGTCTTCATCTGAAGCGTTGTTAGAACTTTTAATTTTCAGTGAAGAAGCTGCATTTTGCGTTGTGTTCTTAAAGTGTTTTTTCTTTGGGTCTGTCAAAACATCATCTAAGTTTCATCATCAGAGTAAGTAAAAACTAATAAAACGAACGATACATAAAATTTATTAATTTTTTTCATTCCAATAGAATACACAAACAAGTTTAGGCTAAGGCCTTGGTTCAGGTTGGAGAGTAAATTTCTCCAAGGCCACAAAACAAACTTAGGAGCCTGAGATAGGGAGTGTAAAATATGACTGTCATATAGGTGTGTCATAGAAACTCCTCTCACATAGAAGATAAACATGGGGTCGAGTGAGGGAAAGCCAAGGAGATAATCCCTCAAAATCTTAACCGAGCGTAGTGGAGAGATCACATATTGGGGTTTTTTCCTGAAGTGATACTGACTCATCTGGCATCATTCCTTTACAAATTTTGAACCTGGTTAAAGTTTTCCTGAAATGATACTAGCCCTCTTAACGTCAGTCCTCTGGAGCTTTGAACCTAGTTTGAAATTTTCTGAAATGACATTGCCCCTTTTGTAGAAAATCCTCTAGAAAGGCTTTAGGCTTTGTTACTCTACCCATACGTTCGATCCCGACTGTTGACTGTCCACTTGGACGCTGACTATGAGTCGGTAACCATAGTTTCTCTTCCTAGGATCTCAGAGGTGACTATGGGGGTTTGCCATGGTACCTGGGGCAGATTTTGTATCCGACATTGTGGGCCTACCATACCTCTATCGAAACCACAACAATATTCTCACCTTTTGAATTGGTTCATGGAGTAGAAGCTATTTTTTCCGATTGAATGCAAAATCCCTTCGCTGAAAATTACCGTTGATCTCCTCCCTAATAAGACTCAAATTGAAGATTGCCTTATTTACTTGGAAAATCTCGATGAACACCATCAATATGTCACTTTAGAAAATGAAGCACATAAGAAATGTGTCAAGTCCCAATAGGACAAGTCTATTCATGCTAGGGTGTTCTCTGAAGGCGACCTTGTTTTGGTCTATGACCAAAATAAGGATGCCTTAGGAGAAGGAAAATTCAACTCTCTATGGTGCGGTCCATATATTGTAAGATGTGTATTGGAAAAAGGGGCTTACGAATTAGCTGCTAATGAGGGAAATGTGTCGCCAGAGCCTAGAAATGGGGTCTACCTCAAAAAATACCATGCTTGATCCTAGTGGCTTGAGTACTAGTTCTCTTGTAATTATTGTTTAATATTGTATATAGTTTGTGTAGGTGTTTTTTGATTTTTCTACGTTGTTAATGGTGGTGATTCTATTGTGTGCAAGATTCTAGGCCAGTCATCAATTTATTTCAGATTCACAGACGGTGCTAGTTTCCACACTTGGAAGCTCGCTTCTACTGCTTGGGTGATTTATTCACCCACTAGCCAGCTAATGTCTACTGGGGGTGTTTTTCTCTGGGAAACTGCTAATAATACAACCGAGTACAGTGTCGTTATCAAAATTTTGTGAGATTATTTTTCATATGGAATTTGATCCCTCTAGTTCTATTTAGACTCTCAGTTAGTTGTGTCACAGTTGAATGACTTATACCATATCCACGATCCGATCATGTTATGCCGCATCCTTGGAGTATGTCTCATGAAACGATCTTTTGATTTCATTACATATATACATGTTCCTAGGTAGTCTAATATAGTAACTGATTCATATGCTAATTACATTCTATATTGGCATCTGTTTCATCATTAAACATAAGCACACAACCTTGACACATGTAAATATTCATTATTTTCAAACAAATTAGAATAACACACAAAAGATGTATATATATATATATATATATATATATATATATAATGAGGTCCATAGTAAAAAACTGGGCTACTATCCCCAAATGTTTATAAGTACAAAATGGTGCCCTTGGCACGTAAAAAGTTTAAGCCCGAGGCCAGTGAGACCTATCATAACAAACTATGACACTTGCTAAACGTTGAAAAAGGCAGATTGACGTCTGGGGTACACCAACAACATGGTGCTGCATCACCACTGACAGATCATCTATGATGGGCATAGGGACATAGTTGTTATAACCCTAATTTGCACCATACATGCTTACCTGGCTTCAGGCCATCTCAGATTCCTTCTTTGCCAAAACACTACTGAACAACTCTTCTAAAAACTCCATTTTTAAAAGTCCACGCTAGCTGACCCACTACAGCCCGCGTGGATCTACAATGTCCACGCTAGCTGACCCACTACAACCCACGTGGACCTTCAGAAGCACGAAAAAAGGAAAGTTGTCGATGGAACACACAACTTTGGGTGAGTTAACTGAATCTTCTGGCCATGCATGGCTGAGGGTTCACCCAAATAACTAGCTTCTTCTAGCCTATAAAAGAAGGGTTAGGGGTCCTATTTGGAAGAAGAGAATAAGAGTAAAGAAACTCTGCCCAATTGCACATTCCCATTGTCCCAACCCTTTAGCCATCCTTGTGCAAAGAGAGATACAAAGCAAAGAAGTTGGAGGACATTTGAAGAGGAGCCCAGGATCAGGTTCAAGGAGCAGTGGCCGGTCTCGACATTGTAAGTTGATTCATTAAAGTTAATAATAAATAAATTCTTTTCCTGTCCCACTATATGAGTTCTTTATATTTTAGTGAATATATGTTTGAATCTCTAACCCATTAATCTGTAGAACAAATGCATGTAGAGTTTGTTGCTTATTTTGTACGCAGTTTAGTCTTGGGAGGATAGATGCTAGCAAGTGATCAAGCATGAAGAAGGATCGACATCGGACATCCGGAACAAGGTATGTTCGTTTAACCATGTGATTAGGTGTGGGATGAAGGGAGAAAGTAGGATTCTTTCGGTCTTATCTGCATGCATAATATAACCCTAAATTCTAGTTCGTAGGGGGATTTCCCACCACAAAAAAAATATACCATTTGGTTTCTAGATCTATTCATGAAAGTAAAGAAAACTACCATTGGGTTTGGGGGAGCCTGCAATAGTAGATGCACAGGTTCTTACCTCTCATCTTAAAGTTCCCTCGCCACCAATCTAATGCTAAGTTCTAGGAATGATCTATTTCATAACTACTTCTTACCTTAAGACAACTCCCTGACAACGGTGCCAAAAATGATGGGTGTTGTATATGCACTAAAAACACACTAAAAACCCTCAATTAAATTATCAACCCGAGGTAAGTAAACTCAGAGTTGTAGAAAAATATATGCCAAAGGTAGAAGGTCTGGTAATAGTATAGTCTAACTAAGGAAGTGGATATCTAAGGGTTAATCTATTCAAGAAAAGTTATCTAATGAGCAAACCCTACTAAAGAACTTGAAACTATGTAACCTAATTACTTTTGGACCAAGGATCGATGGATAGTTCTGAGAAAGCAAGTAAAAACCCTATGTAAAGAAAATTGGTTCATAACAATAATCAAAAGAAACCATTAAGCATAACAATAAGCAAATAACAAAAGAAAACTACTTAAACTTTCCAATCTAAATTCAATGAGAAACTACCCTATGAAAGCAAGTAAATAAACAAGCCAACAACTATTCTATTAAAGCAAGTAAACAAGTAAGAAAAACAACTAGCTAACCTATTAAAGCAAGTAAACAAGTAAGCAAAACAACTAGCTAGCCTATTAAAGAAAATAAACAACTAACTACTCTAAGATAAATTCTACTGCAAGTAATCTAATTAAAACTTCTCATTGAACAACTATCTAGCCTAAGAGGCAAGTGGACTATATTCTTAATTCAAACTTCAAAACTATTTATAATTCATAAAAGAAAATCTATTTAATTGAAAGCAAGAAGGACTAACAACTAACCTTTAATATATGATAAGCAAATTGTTCTCTAACCTATCAAAGAAAAACACTATCTATCCTACAACAACAATAGAACTATATTCTGATCTATGAAAGCAAGAAACTATATCTTTTGATCTACAAAAGCAAGAAACTATCTTTTGATCTACGAAAGAAAGAAACTATATTTTAACCTATGAAAACTCAAATATAGTGTTGGTGGTTGTGTGAATGTCTCCGGTGTCGTATGATATCTGGATGGAACTTGACAACAAATGATAATTCAAGGGGTATAATCTCAACACTGATCTCAATAGCAAAGTGAAAGGTATGGATTAAACAATCCAATGAGAATTTAGCCATTACGGAAACAATGTTAATTACCCTGCATATTCATGAATTATTAACCATCAACAATATAAAGAGAGCATAATTGTACTTCTATGCTATGTAAACAAACTTCATAATTAAACTCAACCATTAACTAAGAAATATAATTGCAATCTAATTCTAGGAAAGAAATTACATAAAATGAAACTATGCTATATATATTCTAACAATTCAAACCGCAATAAGAAAAATGCTTAAGAACAAAAATTAAAACATGACATTAAAAAGAAAACTACCAAATACATTAGCCAACAACTAAGTAAGCAAGATCTACATAAAAATGAAATAAGAAATCTATAATTAAAAACTGAAATTAATCCTATCCATCCATCAAATCCTTGTTAAAGAAAACTCAAATTAAAACTCTGTTTTAAATTTAATTCTAATAGCATAAATAAAATACAATCTAACATCTAATTGCACACGAGGTTAGTCTAGGAATTTGCAAATTAATTCCTAACTACAATATTAACACATACTAACACAAGTCTTCATACTAACCTGCAAAAAAGAGTTAAGACAATTAAACTACAACAACAAATTAATTAACAAAATAATAATGCATGTACATGAAATGAAAGAGACAACTAAGCTATGAAATTCATAAATAACCTAAAGAAAAGTTACCAGACTCCTGGTGCCCCCCCCAACAAGTCGTGGTCACCTCCTAAAAGAACACCACGAACTCAACGATTCGATTTCACCATGAAAACTCAAAAACACAGTTTTTTTTATATAATTTGGCAATGAAAAATGGCAAAACAGAGTAAAAACGTGTTTGTCCCTATCACACTGGTTCTTCTACTGCTTTACTTCTATCTAACCACCATAGTGGTATTTATAATATTTACAGACCAAGTGGTCGACCACATGAGGGTCGAACCACTTCTAAATTCGGCAAATTACATTAATGGTGCCATAACTACCGAAATAGAGCAAGCCAATAATCGTCCTGCTTAACAACTTAAACTGAGTTGTCAAGGGTTTAGTAGCTGAAGGGGGTAAGCACGAGAAAAACCCATGTTCCTGATTCTCCCACCACTGGCTTCCAATACCATAATCGCCAAATTTCCCACCGTTTTTGTGCAAGACGCAATGTTGGATGAAGTGTCGGACCGGGTACCGGATCGAGTACTGGAAGGAGTGTCAGACTGAGTGTCAGAAGCAGAAACATGATGTGTTTTTTCCCTGTAACACCAAAAAAATGTGAATTAGATCTTTGGGAACATAAAACGTGATGAATTATACTCAATATTGACATCAAACACGAATCATACATACCTGGTGTAGATCATACCGTGTTAGCACAAAATTATTCAAAAAGCTTCTCCAAAACATGAAAAACACATATGTACATTCAACAAAAGTGTCGAATAATTGTCATAAAACTGATCATATCTTGGGCCCAACATTACCCCCACACTTACAATTTTGCAGGTCCCACTACAAACAAAAAGAAATTGCCCCTTGTGACTAGGCTTGCTGAGGAGGATCAACTTTGGAAGCATCTCCTTCTTGTTGTAAATACTTTTCCTTGTGCCTCTTGTGTTGCTTTAGCTGTGCTCCGAGGCTGCGGTTGGATTTGGTCATCTCATCAACCAACCGTTGAAGGGAGTTAACCTTTTCTTGAAGGACTGCACATGGAATGCTCAGTTTGATGAGTATTGGTTCTTGTGCTTCAGACTCTTACATGAAACTGGAAATCTGGCAACAACAATTGCATGAATTATCTACTATGAGATGTGCCAAAATGATGTGCGTGTTGAGATGGGTTGGTACAGAGGTAAGATAACCTCCCACTTTTTATGGATTAAATAATTTAGAAGAATTTTTGATGAAATATGAGGTAGAAGTTATGGAAAACCAGATATTACCAACATTAGAAATTTCTTTAAAAGCTACACCTGCAAGATGGTGCGGTACACACAAGGAAAAGATCAGGACTGTGCATTAGATTCGATGTAGGAAAGGAGAAAAAATATGAGGAGAAATATGAAGTATTTGGACAACCCTAAGAGAATGTAGAGAAGTGCATAGTTCAATGGAGATTAGTGCCACCAAAAGAATGGCCACACCACTTTATTCACACACTAGAAGGCATTCCAAAGAACTGGTACACAGAACAGGAACAACGTAGAGAAATTGCCAATTGGGAAGAAATACAACAGAGCTTTGTAGTTACATTTTACTTTGAGCATGACAGTCCAGAGTTTGATACAACCCTGAAAGTGGTAAGAGATAGGATATTTGAAGAACCAGAGTTTGAAATAATTCCAACATCTGAGAGGCAGGCTAGTTAAACAATTTGTTGGCCCTCGACCAAGTTTTGAGGAAACATTGGTTGAGTTTGACCACTTTTGGACTTCGACAGGTTGGTCGAAGATGGAGTGCCCAGGCGAAGCTGAGATCACAGGATATCATTTATTTTGTGGACCCAACAAGGGGTTCATTAGGGTTTTTTTATTAGGGTTTTGGGATGTCATCCCATGGGTTTACCCATGATTAGGCATTTTTGTAAGGGATGTAAAAGTATATATAGGAAGGAATGTAATGTAGAGGTAGCAAAGTGTGCCTAGTGAAAGCAATGGAGTGATGGGATAAAGTGCTAGAGACAAGTGGTGTGTATGTAGCTAAGTGGCTCTGATTTGCTTCGTGCAACATACTGTATATGTAATGCTTTGTGTGAGTTGGCTTGGTGCCTTGATTTGATTTTGGGAACATGGATCTGGTGCTTAGTGCGCATATCACCTGTCCAGTGCTAATATTGGCTCCGTGGCTTAGTGCACATGAGAACATGAATGTAATAGATTGAAGAAGAATAATAGAAGAAGAAGCAGTTGGTGGACGTAGCCCCACTCTGGGGTGAACCACGTAAATCTTGTGTTGATGAGTTGCTTTGTGCTATGGTGTTTATGATTTGAATTTGTTTAGTGCATTGAATGTTATGAATGTTAGATATATCTATGGATGCTTAGTGATTTATTGGTGAATGCTAGATCTGATTCATTGATATGTGCTAGACGGTTAGAGTGCTTAATCTTTAGTATTACTGCATTGAACTGTACTTAGGGTTTGATCTGCAATGTGAATAAGGCTAATATATTAATGAATGTTGTTCCTAAGTACTATGTGAAGTGTTGTGATCACAGATCTATGTCCCATATTGGTTACAGACACCTGAGTCTTGTAACCCCCCTACCTCTACCTCGGGTGAGACTTCACCTACTTCATAGGTGTTGCCGAAAGGGTCAATAGTTAGGGTTTTGTTGGTGTGTTGTCGAAGCGTTGAACCCTGGGTCTACCCATGTGCCAACAAATGGTTCTATTGTCGGGACCTGAAACTGTGATTGCTGGGAACTGAAGTAAAAGAAAAGATAAGCTTTGTGCGTAGATTTGCTGATGTAGTGCACAATACTCTAATTGACTTGTGAAACCTTGTGCTAAGAAAGAGATTTGATCTAAAGAAAGGAGATAAGATCTTAAATCTTTGTGTTTAATAAGAGTAAGTAAAGTGAAAATTTTTGTTTCGAAAGCATGGATCTAGGTATGTTTGATAGATTCTCTCCTAGTCTGAAAGCTAGGGTATAGTTAGAAGAAAGAGTTGATCTGAATAAAATTGATAGAACTAGAGAAAGATATGTTATTAATATGCATAGAAAGAATTTTTCGACTAATAAGTGGATGCAGGAACCTAGAAAGAATTTTTGCAGATTGTAGGTCCAACACTGTGATCCTAGTGTGCAGTACAAGAAAAGTTGGAGAACTTATAAGAGAAGGATAGGATTGACACTATGTTATAACTGCAGAAGACCGGGACATCTTGCTAAGGAATGTCGTGGTGCTGGTCCTATTTGTCTTTGTTGTAAAATTGTTGGTCATGAAGTTGAGGATTGCCCAAGAATGATTGTTAAAGTTGAGAAGATGAATATGAGACAATAAAACTATCAAGAGAATAAGATCATGTTAGAATATTAGAAAGAGAAAGTTCAGACTACATTAGAATAGTTGAAATAAATGATGAACGATCACAAAGATGTCAGATTACTAGAGATCTTGAAGGAAAAACAACACATAGATACAAGAATAAGAGACTTTGACATAGAATGTACCTTGGATGAGGAAACACAAGTGAATATTATGCCAAAAAGCACTTGGGAAATTTTGGGAAAGCCTACTGTGGTACCTTCATTGGAAATAATAGGTTTAATTAAAGGGAAGATGATAAACCTGTGTGGAAGAGTTACTAGTGTACCTGTTATCATCCATGGAACATCGAATCAAGAAGAATTTGAAGTTATTAGGTTTGTTGAGAATAGTTCCCCTTTTCCACTTTTGTTAGGAAATAATTGGATCGAGAAGGATTAGATCAGAAGGAAAGCAGAGGAATAATCTATAGAAAAGAAAAAGAAAGAACTAAGGGACTTCATAGCTAGAAAAGTAGATCGACTGATAGAAGAGAGAGAGGATAAGTCGAAGAAATAAAAGGTAAGAGAATTAGCTGTCAGAGCGCAAGAAGGTTTGAAGTACCTATCCATGCAAGAAAAAAGTATATCCACCTAGGAATCAGTAAGGGAAGGGATATTAACTTCGAACCCTTTGAGAGTACATCAACAACACAAAGTCACTTGATAGAAGAAAATAAGAATAAGAATGGGAAGATAAATCTAGAAATAGTTAGAGAGACTCAAATCATAGGAAAGAAAGCAAGGAGGCTTAGTAAGAAGAAATCCAAGTTAGAAAAGCTACAAGAAGTTACAAAGAAGACTTCACAGGAGGCAGGTTTGTAGAATTTGAACCTTGCCGGAACAAAAGAACCACGTAGAATTGGACTTCACCTCGGCGAAGCTATATGACTGTTGGAGGTGCCCCGACCATTAGAAAGACACTCTGAACAGATAAGAAACACATTTATGGGTGAATATACCTCATTTGGGATGTTGAGACTGTGCCATAACGAACAGATTCACATTGATGGAAGAAGTCATGCCCGTTGGAGGAATTTGTTACAATGCTCGCTTACTCAACCTGTCTGACACAACACTGGGACCACTTTTTCTAAAAAAGAACTATTTTTGTGTCGAGCTATGATTTCAAAACTTAGACATCGCAATCTGTTTTCTTACCTTGTCTATCCATTCACCTACCTCGACCTATCTGTTTAAAATAAATAATGTCGAATGCCTAGGCTGAGTTAGAGAAGTCTATCGAGGAGGTTGTTAGGAAGTATATGGCTGATAGAGGTATGTCTGAAGGTGTTCAGGAATCATCGACCAAGGGATTGCAGGCATCCCCTTAGACCACATGATTCTCTAGTCATGCTAACCCCATGACTGAGAAGCAAAGTAAGCATCGTGACGATCTGGCTAACACGAAGCAGTTCCAATTGATCTTGTCGGATTATATCCCGCCTTTGGTTGGCGCGCTCAACCACAATATAATTCCACGGGACTTCAAGTACACATTGATCATCGTGTACATCCCGAAGGGGATATGCGTAGTTGGAAGCCAGTTGGTCCAGATCCCATCCTTAAAGAACAGTGAATTCAGCCTCAGAGACATAAAGAACTACGTGATGCTTGCACCACATAGATACCTGATGAAGACGATCGGGAAGAAGGCTCGCATAGTCTCCCAGCCTTGGATAAAGGAGCTCACATAGTCCATGATATTGAATGTCATGAAGATCCCTCATTTTGGATGAAATTAGGAGGTTACCGTTTGCATTAAACTCCTCTTGTCATGATATCATGGAGGATACTTGTGTCTCGACAGATGCATTATTATGGATCCGACATTGATCCAACTGATCACAGGACTGAGCATGCAGGGACCCTACCCTCAACAGTTCTACCCAGGGAAGGCTTCAGATTGCTCCTTGGCACATTGCATTAAGGAGGCCTATGGCGAAGTTGAGAAGGGTAAGTGAGGCTACAAGGTAGTTTCTATCCAGGATGGCACAATGCACCTAGATTTCCAAGTTATAGCTGGAAATATCATTATAAAGAACCACCCCACGCAGGTCACCGGGTTCATGATGGACCTCGCAGGGAAACACGTAGAGGGGATGAAAATGAATTGAGCGAGCTACCTCGTCAAAAAGATCAAGAAAGACTGTCACGAAGTGCAGGATCAAGGGTATGAGTTCCATTTCATTTGGTAGTATGTGTTTATCACATTTGTCGCTTGGAAAATGCCAGAAGGAGCTACCTTCCCGGAGATTGAACCGTCGGAGCCAGTGGCCACGAGGTTCTCCACCTTATGGTACACAAATGACATGTCTAAGAAGTGGCAGTAGAATGCAGTATTCCATGCCTACTATAAGCAACTGAAGGTTTCCATTGAATCATTCCCTCTCATGACATCATGAACCTTGCACCAGTACAAACCATTAGCTAAGTTCCACGCAGATCGACATTTTATATATATCACTACATGCAAGGATGAGAGCAAGGAGGAATTGCAGTCCTACTACAAGTTGACCGATGAAGACATGGAGGAGATCACGAAGGAGTGGCCGACAGAGTTCCTCATACCAGTTGATGATGCAGAACTCTCTGAGCCTGATATCATAGGAAGCCCCTTGGTCACTCAGGTCGAGCACGTTGGACAGAAAAGTGCGAAGAAGAAGGGAGGAATTCCAAGATGTACAGACTGATGAGGAAGACGATGCCTCAAAAGAAAGTGGACCTGGTTCACCCGCAGAAGGAGGAGGAGATGAACTAAATCGAGAAGAAGGAGAAAAACAAGGAGAAGGTGAAGCTACACCACCAAAGGATCCCCCTACCGAGACAAAAGCATCGAAAAAGAGGAAGGTTTCTCCACATAAACCCTTGACCAGAAAGAAAACCCGCGCCAGTAAGCCCCAGATGGAGGCCACACTCATGGAGGATGACATCAGCCTAGTTCATGGAGCAATGGAGGATGCATCCGAGGACCTCTTTCAGAGATATGGTGCGAAGCAAGAAGAGTTGTATGCAAGAGTTGAGAAGGAAATGAAGGAAATACAACAATCCATTCAATTGAGCCGTGCAGTTCCTACTGCACCTTCATCATCATAAACCATAGAGTTGGGGGATGAACCAGCCCAAATTCGAAGATTGGCAGATGCAATAGAATCTCGGCTCCAAAAAGTTAAAGAATAAAAGAAACAGGCTATAGAAGCCCTGAAGAAAGAGAAAGAATAGATCTTGGAGCAACTACAAGTTGCACAGTACTATGTGACCGCTTATGAAAATGAGAAGGATGAGTTCTAGGTGATGCTCAAGGGAGATAAGGTGAATATACAAAGGGAAAAGGACCAGTGATGGGATAAAGTGAAAGAGATAAGTGATGCATATGTAGCTAAGTAAAAGTGGCTCTAAGTCACTTCATGCAACAGACTGTATATGTAATTCTCTGTGCGAGTTGGCTATGTGCCTTTATCTAATTTTGGGAAGGTGGATCTGGTGCTTAGTGCACAGATCACCTGTCCAGTGTGAAGCTTGGATCTGTGGCTTAGTGCATAGGATTAGATGAATGTAAGATATTGAAGTAGAATAATAGAAGAAGAAGCAGTTGGTGGACGTAGCCCCACTCTGGGGTGAACCACGTAAATCTTGTGTTGATGATTTTATTTGTGCTATGATGTTTATGCTTTGAATCTATTTAGTGCATTGAATGTTATGAATGTTAGATAGATGTATGTATTCTTAGTGATTTATTGGTGAATGATAGATATGATTCAGTGCTATGTGCTAGACGGTTAGAGTAATTAATATTTAGTATTATTGCATCGAACTGTACTTAGGGTTTGATTTGTGATGTGAATAAGGCTAATATATGAATGAATGTTTTTCCTAAGTACTCTGTGAAGTGTTGTAATCACATATATGTGTCCCATCTTGGTTACAGACACCTGATTCCTGTAACCCCCCCTGCCTCCACCTCGGATGAGACTTCGCCTGCTTCGTAGGTGTTGCTGAAAGGGATGGTAGTTAGGTTTTTGTTGGTGCAATGTCGAAGCTTTGAACCCTGGGTATGCCCCTGTGCCAACACAATTGATACATTGTTATCATGTAGAAGAAGTAGAAGAACCTGAAGAAGATAATTCGCGCAATATCCAGAAGTAGAAGGTTAAAGGGAAGTATAAATTCCCAAGTTGGACTTAGAAGATTATGATGCACCTTTAAAGATTAAGAAGGTCAACATTGGAACTACAGATAACCCAAAGATGGCTAATATTAGAGACTATTGGGATAATCAAATAGTTAAAGGATCAAAGAATTACTACGCGAGTACAATGACTTATTTCCAACAACATTTTCATAGATGAAGGGGCTAGCAGGAGAGCCAGGAGAGATGAAAATCCCATTGAAACCATAAGCAAGACATATCAGATAGAGGCCATACAAACTGAATCCAATATACAAAGAGAAGGTAAAGATAGAAATTGACAAGATGCTAGAAGTTAGTGTTATAGAACCTGTAGAAGAGTCAAAATGGATTAGTCCCATGGTGGTGCAAGAAAAGAAGCAAGGAGGGATCAAAATTTGTGTAGATTTGAGAAATTTGAATGATTCTTACCTACATTATCCCTTTCCTACCCCTTTTACAGACGAAGTTTTGGAGAACGTAGAAGGTAAAGAAAATTATTCTTTTACAGATGGATTTTCAGGTTATCACCAGATCAAGATAGTGCTAGAAGATAGACACAAGAAAACATTTTCTACAGAGTGGGGCTCATTTCAGTATATAGTTAGGCCATTTGGATTGAAGAATGCACCAACCATTTTTTCAAGGGTAGTAGTAGCAACTTTTAAGGACTTTATTCACAAGTTTTTCGAGTATTAATTGGATGACTGGAGAGTGTTTAGTTTGTTGAAAGATCATGTTGAAGTATTAAGGCTGATGTTGGATAGATCCAAACAGTGTCAAATATCACTAAACATTAAGAAATGTATTTTTAGCGCACCTTTTGACATTTTATTAGGACATGTGGTGTGTAAACAAGGTTTGTTAGTTGATCCTACTAAAATTGTTGTCATAGTTAACTTACCACCACCAAAGTCAGTGCGTCAATTGAAGAGTACATTGGGCCATACGGGGTGTTATGGAAAATTCATTAGGGGATATGCACAGATTATTGCGCCAATGGAGAAGTTGTTGAAGAAGGATACTAAGTACCAATGGAATGATGAATGATAGAAGAGCCTGGATATTTTGAAGGAGAAAATGTTTACTGCATCGACTTTAGTATTTCAAGATTGGGATAAAGAATTTCATGTGCATGTAGATGCATTTGCAATTGCATTAGGAGCAATACCCATATAGGAGAAGGTGACATAGATCACCCTATTCCATTTGCAAATAAAAACTTGTCATATTCATAGCAGAACTACAACACTACAGAAAGAGAAGGATTAGCAATGGTGCATGCTTTGCATAAATATAGACATTACTTGTTTGGAAAACACTTTAATATTTTTACAAATCATTCATCTCTGAGACACTTAGTTAATAAGCCAGTGTTGGGGGGAAGGATATGCAGATGACTATTATTATTTCAGGAATTTCACTTTGAAGTTGTGGTCAAGCATGGAAAATTGAATGTAGGACCAGATAACTTATCCAGGATAACAAATGGAGAAGATCCCAGTAACTTGGAAGACAAGTTTCTAGATGCACAATTGTTTTCAGTACAAATTGTAGATGAATATTTTGTTGACATTTTTGAGATTTTTAGTACAGGTTCCGCACCAAGAGAATTTACTACTACATAGAAGAAAAATTTGGTGGTCAGAGTTGTAGATTATCAATTGATTGCGGGTCATTTATACAAAATTGGAGCAGATAACATCTTGAGGAGATATGTGATAGAACATGAAAGACCAATTATTTTTGCAGAAGCGCATGAAGGAATTGCAGGAGGGCACTACGCAGGAAAATATATCGTGCAGAAGGTATTGTGTGTAGGATTATGGTGGCAAAAAATTCACAAGGATTCAAAGGAATAATGCCAAAAGTGTGACATTTTCCAAAGAGTTGGGAAGCCATCCAAGAGGGATGAGATGCCACTGAGACCATAGGTTACTTTACAAGTGTTCGATAAATGGGAAATATATTTCGTAGGTCCAATTAATCCACCAACCAGAATATCAAGAGCCAAATATATTATTATAGTAACGAAATACTTGAATATATGGGAAAAGGCAACACTAGTAAAGGATTGCAACACAAAGACTGTAGAACGCTTTTTATTTGAGAATGCAATGACAAGATTTGGATGTCCAAGTATATTGATGAGTGATCACGGGACCCACTTCATCAACAATAAAATTGAGGCAATGCTTGAAGAGTTTAATATATACCACCAAAAGATTACTCCTTACCACCCTTAAGTAAATAGAACAGTGGAAGCCTTCAACAAGATTTTGGAGAATGCCTTGAAAAATATTTGTAATGTAAATAGAGATGATTTGGATTTGAAGGTACCAGTAGTAGTTTGGGATTATAGAACAACTTGTAAGAAATTAACAGGACAAACACCCTTTAGTTTAGTGTATGGACAGGAGGTAGTATTTCCCTTAGATTATTTGATACAATCATAGACATGAAAGAAAATGGCACAACATGGGAAAGATTGGCTCAACTGATGGAATTAGAAGAAGACATAATCATGCCAGGTTTCCATCAATAGGTATAGAAGGGAAAGGATAAAGCATGGAATGACATACATATCAATAAGAAGAAGTTTAAGGAAGGAGATTTGGTTCTCCTCTATGACAATAAGTACTTGCAACACCCAAGGAAGCTGAGAATGTGTTGGCCATATCATATAAAGTCTGTCACAGATGGAGGTGTTGTACAACTTCAAGACTTAACAGGAAGGAAGTGCAAGGAATGGTGAATGTTAGTCGACTGAAACTGTATAGGAACAGTTGACCTACTAACTCTTAATAGTTGCAGTGCAACAAGTAGACTTGTACATATTGTAAATAATATGAGTTAAAAGAAGAAAAGGGAAGATAAAAAAAAAAAAACGACGAAAAATACAAAAAGAAGTAATTAGGAGGAATAAGTAATTCAAGTATGACATCGCACATCAATTGGTGCAACATAAATTGGAAGACTGCGCACCAGAAAATTAGACAATGTGCAAATGACCAGAAAAAGTGAAAAACAAGACATTAATGTTCGGATTTATAAAAAGGGAAAAGCACGGGAAAGTTCAAAACTTAGAGAATTTTGAGAAACCAAGCACTTAAGTGCGTGAGAAAAGGGTGATCAAGAAAAATTTAGTCGATTGTGTGTGAAACTAATTAGATGGCACCCCTGAAAGTTGGCACTCCCAGTTGATTTGTGCGAGTAACCCGACAATCCGGCAAGAAGAAGGAACAAATGGAAGAACCAGAGAATTTTGTGGATATGGAGGACATAAAAACCTCTAAGGATGAATTAGTCAACCCTACTAGAGTAGAGGAAGAACTATCAACTGCAGAATAGGTGCAAGCGTGTCAAAGCAAAAAAATCCCTAATGGCAGCAAGAACCGTAGTTCTGAAAACCCTGCAAAAAAGGACAAATAGAAATAGCAAGATGTAGAGGAAGTCAAAGGCCAATAGGAAATGGAGGGAGAGGAATAAGAAGAACCCAAGGAAAAATCCACAGAAGAAAACCTAGCCGCGGGTCAAAAGAGGAAAGCACCAAGCACAGTGGAAATTACATTACCCCATCTTCCCGACGATGTAGTCGCAGTGGAAGACATGTTAGGGAAGGTTCCAAAGCTAAAGTATGTGGACCACGACATAATTGACACAGGGAAGTTCCCATACTTCACACAAGAAGTGTACTTGGAGAGAAGGGGGGAGGTATGACCGCTAGGAAAACCTATTTGGAGCCTGTGTAGTGGGTTATAGGTCTCTACAACTCAGGAGTTATGAATTTGTTGGACATACCGCATTTCAGACGCACTAAAAATGTGGGACTGTGTGTGAAACAATTATTGGGCAAGGTACATGGAGGTATCATGTGGATGGACAAGCCATTCCCCATAGACTTGGATCTCATAGTGAATATCACAGGAATACCTACCAGCAGAGTAAATCTAGAGGACTATCTGGACAGTAAAGCCATGGATAAAAAGATTGCAGAGAAAGTGAAAACGCAGTTCGAGACAAAAAGGGGAACCCAAGGATTAATAATCAAGGATATTAATGACCAGGCAACAAATTTTACTACAAAAATGATGTCTTACAAAATTTTGAGAAAGTGGAGAAAGGAAGAAGCCCCAACAAGAGTGATAGAAATAGTTGCCCAGTGCGCAAAGGGCATATTATTCATCTGGGAACCATACCTGTTGAATCAATTTATGGTATATTGTAGAGATGCACAGGTTAATGGAACAAAATTCCATTACTCTTGGTTGCTAATTCTGATAGCATTGGTGGGTCGGAAGGAGCCCACATTTTCATCTTTTCTACATAGGAAGGAGAAATGTTATGCAGTGCGCTACAAAGATTTGTGGCAGGAAAAGGAACTCAAGAACAAGAAGGCTAACAATGTGGTATTCTCCATGTTCTTGGAGGATATGCAACAAAATACAACCAATGTCTATAGGATTTTAGTTGAAGTGGTGCAAGAAAATGAAGGGATTGCAAATTTCAAAGCTTCAAGATGTCATTTATAGATCCAAGCCACAAGGGACCCAAAGAAGAAGTGGTTGGAAATGAGATATTGCACATAAAGGGAAGAGGTAGACTGGATTGTGACAGACTGTTCTGTGCAATGGAAGGTTCCAACAACATAAAATAAAGGAACCAAACCTAAGGAGCCAACACAAGCAAGAACATCCAAGAATACAAGAAGTCTAGCTAAAAATACTAGGAAGGTTGCAGAGCGCGGCCAAGCTTCAGGAAGCAACGTAGCCAAAAAAAATCCAAGAAAGAAAGAGATAGTATCAAGGATAGAAGTAAAAGGGGATGGAAAGAAGGATAGTTCTCATCCAAAGGAAGTAAAACATGGGGAAACAACAAAAATGAAAACCGAGGTGCAGACCTCAACCCCAACTAAGAAGATATCAGGAGCACAAGAGGCACAAATTAGGAAAAAGATGAAGTATCATTAAAATCCTCCAACTATCACCATTACAGAGGATGATGCCAAGTTGGTAGCAGATAAATTTTAAGACATAGTAGAGGATGTAGTACGCGTAGTAGAGGTGCAAAGGTAAGGGATCATGGAAAAATTAGTAGAGATACACGACATATTGCAGAGACTAAAACTAAATATAGCACATCATCCAACAACGCAACAAACATAAAAAGAACAGGAATCATCAACGCAAAAAGAGAAGGAAGAGAACATGAATACAATAGTAGTGAGCAGAGATAGATTCACAACCACACAAGAAATGTTGGATATGGATGAACATACATCGTAGAGACCAGTAAAGGATGTGGAGCATATGGATTTGGTCCTGACAAAAATACCAACAAAGGTGTTATATGGACTAGAAGCGAGTGTAATGAAAGAAGCACAGTCCATATCTAGGGTGGATGCTTCCAACATAGTGATCGATCGCGAGGTAAAGGAGATTATACAAGTGACATGTGAACAAATCACGCTAGAAAATGAGTAAAAGAAGCAACGACAAACAATTTAGAGAAGAAGCTCATAGAAATATACATGAGTATACCCAACTACACGTAGACAAAAAAGGTTACAACATAAGTGAAGATACAACAACTTGTGCAAACCATGGAGATATATAAGCAATAAATCGCGGAGTTAACAGAGAAGTTAACTCTGAGTAAAACTCCAAAAGTGTGGGAGAAGAGAGAGCAAGACGCTAGTGCACATGTAGATGTTGATACTGAGAGGGGGGTGAATCAGTATCAAGTACAATTTAAAAAACTTTTCCAACTTATACTTAAACCATTCAATTATATCCAATGAGCAATGAACAATAGTATAAGAGTTACACCAATACACCACAATACACCATGCACAATATATATGAGAAATAATCAATAGTTTTTGTTCAAGGGAAGTAATGACTTCCAAAGGTAGCTACAGCTTCCAAATGTAAAGGGAGGGATAAACCTCCAAGAGGAAGATACAATCCTCCAATATCAAGAGATATTTTAACTCTCTGTCCTTGCCCCTTCCTTCCACCCAAGAATATATGAGAGATAATAAAACTTTATTCAATTCTGGTCTGTTCAGAAGACCCAACTTGTACAGCATGCCCCGCGCTCAATATTTAACATCTGATTCTAAAAATAGCACACAAGAAACTAAAGTCCGTACTATGTCCAATGGAAGTTGTCCCACTACATTTGGAGTCTGTATGAAAAAGTTATGACTGTTTTACCCGGAACACCTGTTTATTGACTAGTTTCAGGACTGGTCACAAACCCTATATTCCACATAGTGTATCTCCATAATTATAGCGAATCAAGAGCTGAAATTTTTACCAGAGGTACCTTGAT
>ML821505.1:22603-35138 GCA_009831015.1 Picea engelmannii
AACATTAGGGCCGACCTGACACTTTCTTATTTTGTAATTATTTTCTTTAATTATTTTCATGGCCTACATGTACTTCCTTTTTCAATTCACTTTGTCATCTTCAAAAATTCATTTCTCCTCAACCATGAGGATCCATGTGACGTTCCACATACCACCAGAAACAACATGATGTATACTATCCATCCATGGATGTTGTATCTGCATGTGCATTTTCCTTCATGTCCAAATACCTTCATCAATCTTGCGGTCCAAAACCCATGACTAGGGTTGACATCAATGACAACAACCAATCTTCCAATAGTAGAGACTATAGATTAGGAGGTTAAAGAAGTGCCGGAACTGTATAGGAATGCACATGTTTGGACAAGCCTAGAAAAGGATGAAAAGATCCGGCAATTGGAGCAGAGGGAGGAAAAATTATATGTGGTGGTTCAGGATTTGAAGAAGAGATAGAAAACAATGGATATATCCCTTAGAATGAAGGTCATGCAGGAACTCAAAAAATTGCAAGAAGAAGCAAAGACTGTGCAGGAGAAAAAATAAGCTAGGCAGACTCAGTTGGAGCCATTTCAACAACAAGTAGAAGGGATGATAGACGAGCTCCAAATAGAAAAAGGAAGATGTGAGCAGGCGCTTGCAGAAAGAAAATAAGTGTTGACATATCACATAACAATGTAGGGTTTTGAGACCTTAGCAGGGAAGAGCGCATAGGCCAAAGAGAAAGCAACAACATTAGGAAAGAAGTTTCATGTGCTGGAGGTAGTGCTACAAAGAGTGCACTGAGACTAAGTGTCTCGGGACGAGCCACATGTTATTGTTGGGTGCCTGTTGGAGAAGACATGTTTGGAGAGTAGCATAGCAAGTGAGGCAAAACAATGCACCACATTTTGAGGAAAAGCAGTGCACGCGGTAGGATTTGCGAAAATTCGACGCAAATGTGGAAAAACCTAGCCTAGTTAGAGTTAGGGTTTTGGGATGTATTGTAAGGATTTATAATCCATTTTTCTAATATAAATTAGGGGCATGAGGGATATTATAATATAATCAATCATTATCATAGGAATTTATTGACCTTTGTTAGTTTCTTGTCTATTTTGGAGAACCTATTTTGGATTCTTTGTGAGTTGGAGTCTATTTTGAGAGTTGTAGAGCTCGGATGAGGTTGAAGTAGCTAAGGGCCAGGTCGAAAGTTGTGGATCTTGGTGTGATCATGGTCTGCCTCACTACTCTTTACTATGATGTAAAGTGCACATCACCTTTTTATGAATAAGAAAAGAAGCATAATATCTTTGTGGACGTAGCCCCATGGGGGGGTGAACCACGGTAAAACAATGTGTGCAATGTGTTTCAATGTGTTACTATTTCTGTGGTTATCATTGAATGGTTAGATAGATGATTTATTTACAGAAGGCACTAGATTAATTATGCAAATGAATGAATGGATCTGATAGTATAATAGAATGCATGGTTAAGTAGAAATAATAAGTAAGAAATAACATCCCCCAATCCCTTCCATGACTGTAGAAATCTGTGTCATGTAGTCCCCTATAAACCATCTCAGGTGAGACTGCACTATGCACTCTATGCATGGTGTATCCTTTTGGTTTACTAGAAGGTTCTATGGTGATAAGGGTTTTTTTGGAGAACTAAGGTAGAACCTGGGTCAGCCCATAAGTCCAACAACACTTCTTACCATATAGATACTCACATGACTCCTTTTGAAGAAATATATGGACAAAATCCACCTTCAGTTCTCTCATCCATGCCCAATGTCTCGAAGGTCCAAATGATTGGCCAAACTCTTAGAGTTTGTGAGGCTCTACACTGATGCTAGGCAAGATGGTTCTTATGTTGGTGGACAAGCTTGTTTTTTTACTGGGATTAAGGTAAACTAGGTGCTCTGCTTGTAGCGAGGTAGGTGCCAATTCCCAAATAGTCGATACCGGGGGACAAAGAAAGAAATACCCTATCAATCATACACGATATAGGAAAAGGCCCCATCGATCCAATGATAACGATATTGGATTATCTTACCATTTGAACAACAACAACAAATGACATTGGAGCCATGCTTGGTTGCATATGAGCTTATTGATTTAGCCATGTTTACAATAGACAAGATTGATTTATTTAGTTCAACCAATCAATAGAGATCTGAATCTTCTGTTGATGCTGCATTCTTCGTACCCTCAAAGAAAATTTGGTCATGGCTCAGAATCTCATGAAGCAACAAGTAGATCAATTTCGCTTCGAACGTCAATTTGTTGAAGGAGACCATGTGTTTCTTAGACTGCAACCTTATAAGCAGAATTCCCTCAAGGCTAAACATTGTCAGAAAAGGGTGCCCAAATTGTATTGTCCTTATACAATTCACAAGCGTGTGGGACATGTGGCCTATCAGTTATATTTTCACAGTCATTCTAAGATCCATCTTGTTTTTCTTGTCTCCTGCTTAAAGAAAGTGATTGGAACTAAGTGCCAAACTCAAACTAGCATTCTCGAGTTGGATGAAGAAGGCTCCATATGGTTGCAGCCACAAGAAGTCTTGGACCAACGTGAGTGTCATATCCATCAGGGAACCATCAAAGAAGTGTTAGTACAGTGGAAATATACAACTCAAGCAGATGCCACCTGGGAGCTAGCTACCATTCTACAACAATTTACTCATGTCAATCGTTGAGGACAAGGTTTTTTTTAAGGGGGAGGGCATGTTAGGGACCTAACCTCCCTAACCCCTCACTTAGATAGAATAATATATTTTCCATGTAATAAAGGACAATATTAATAAGGCCTAGTAATAAGGAAGAATAAGGAAAATATAAGAAGACCTAATAGAAACTTCCGCTTATAGAAGATATTCCTCTAGATTGTACTTTTGGTAGATAGATTTAGTATAAATAGGAGTCAAGGGTATGATAATTTTTGTATTGAGAATTATTGTAATAGAGCGTTTCTTTGCTGGAGGTTCCCCCCTTGAAGAGGTAAGTGAACATTGTTTCCTATCAATAAGGTATTATCTTGGTGCTATGGTTTCATCTATTGTGTTGTTCCACTGTTATTCTTTGCAATATTTTTGTTTTTAGCTATTATAATAGATCTGGTGCCTTACAGTTGTGATCTATCTAGGAATGATTGGATGGATATTGTGAATTGTAATTATAATACATAGACAGAGTGATATCAACGGGTGAGATCAATATGAGATCCAAATCAGATGATTTTTGAACGGCAAAGGGTAATTGCATAAGACTACTAATTCAATGGGAAGCGAGAAGATCGACGATTGAGATTTTATTCACAGTGATATCCAACAGTTGTTGAGTGGTGATATTTGTGCCATGAATGGTAAGCAAGCCCATGCATGAAACAAGGAAGGAATTTGGGACCAGTTGGAAGGATTTTCTTTTAATCCTAGTTTTAATGGAAACATGGAGCCAACTTGTTAAATATGATTTGGTTGAGAATAAATTCTTGGTCTATGAGCTTGAATATATAATGATTCCAAAATTATGTTGAAAGGGTGTGTGTGAGGTGTGTGGAGTGTGAATAATTGAGGCTATGAGGTTTGTATGGAACAATGGAAGCGATGAAGATTATATGAGGTTTGATGACACATAGGATGAAGCATGTTGGAGAGGTCTTCTAAAGAAAACTACGAATTACAAACTTTTCAAGGTTGAAAGGTGGAACAAGGAAGGGGATTGGTGTATCCTACAAGTTGGTGCCTATGAACAATAATTCTTTGGGTTGGTGTCCATTGGCTGAACTAGTGCTCAACAAGGGGATTGGTGTCCCATGCAGGTTGGTGCCTGTAAATATTATTGCAGATTGGTGTCTATTGTAAGTTGGTGCTTACAATTTTTTATAAAGAAAGTTTTGTGTTTTTATCCCATTTGGGTTTCCAAGCTAAATCTTTGTTTATTGTGAATTTCATGATTAACTGTTGGTTAATTATATATTATGATTAAAAATAAACTGTGGTAAAATAAATTAATGATTATCATGTAATATTGATTCACCCCCCTCTCAATATTCCAACATCCTCAAGAATGAATTTGTTTATCAAATTACTAGACAACTAGGACTTATTCACTTACAATATTTGGCCTACACTAATAAAAAACATCTAATGAATTCCAAGTTCATTGATATTCATTTTATAAAATATAAAGCAATATTAGGGGCAAGAACTAACAACTTTGAAAAATTGACGGCCTTGAGATGCTTATTAAAAATTATTGCTAAAAAAGGGGTTACACATCTTCAAGTTTTTGTATATTCATCTTTATTCATAAAATGGATAAATGGAGAAATCCATATTAAAAATGTTTACTCATCATATTTAGTTGATCAATTAAAGGAGGCATCTAGAGTGTTTGTAAAAATAATCTTCACTCATTTATTTATAGAACTAAACATTAAATAAAATAGCCTCTCAAAGGAAGGTTTGTAAATTGAATCTAGGGAAATTTAATTAGAAGAATTTGAAGGCGATAGTCTATATTTGTCAAGGCATGATATCTAATATTTATGTTATTGGGGTGTTTATATTTCATTTGTACATATATTTCATTGGGGTTAAGTAAAGAGATATAGTTTAATTCCTATAAAGAAGTAACAATTATCATGTGTTGGATGTATGGGCTAACCTGGGTTCTACCCTAGTTCTCCAAAAAAAACCTTTTCACCATTGGCCCTCTTGGTAAACCAAAAGTCTACACCACGCATAGAGTGCACAGTTTAGTCTCACCCGAGATGGTTTATGGGTGATTGCAGGATGCAGGTGTCTGCAGACATAGAAGGGATTCAAGTTGTTCTTCTTACTTCTATTTCTACTTTAACATGCATTATATTATACCATTCTTCAAATCTACTATTTCATTCATTATTCATACATATTCTAGTGCGTGTTGTAATTAAATCCATTCATTTATCTAACCATTTAACCATAATTGCATAAATAACAAAATATTCAGACACATTTCAACATAGTGTTTTATCGTGGTTCACCCCCTCGGGGCTACATCCACAAAGATATTCCTTTTATTTCCTCTTCTTCATCAAAATAGCATTGAGTGCATTAAATCATAGGATAAGTGAATAGTGGTGAGGCAAACCAACATCACACCAAGCTCCACATCTTGAGACATAACCCTTAGTTACATCAACTCCATCCAAGCTCTGCAGCTCTCATCAAACTACAGGCTCTACCAAAAGTATGATACTCTCTCTCAACAAGGACACCAAAAAGATAAATATATGATAACACTCTCAAGATCATCCTTCAATCTAGCTCATACATCTTATTTATACTACAAAATGGGTTAAAACCCTTACAATATGACTCCAAAACCCTAACCCTAACATGGCTAGGTTTGTCCACATATGCGTCGGATTTCCGCAAATCCTGTCATGTGTTGTTTCCTTTCCCTTTTGTCGCACTGGCCTTCCTTCTTTTTTGGCATGCACTATTCCCTTTGTTCCATGTTTCCTTGCTTACTACGCTTACTCCCAAAAATGCCTGCTCCAACATGCCCCCAACACTAATGTGTGGCTTGTCCCGAGCCACTCAGACTTGGTTCACTTACTGCAACACTACCTCCAGTGCATGAAACTTTTTTTCCAATTTTGTCTCTTTCTCTTTTGCCTGTGCACTCTTTTCTGCCGATATCTCCACATCCTACGCTGTCATGTGCTCTTTCAACATTTCCCTTCTTTTTTCATGTGCATTTTCCATGCTAGCTTTCTCTATTTCCATCATTGTTATCATTTGTACTGCTTGTTCTTCTAGGGACTCCAACTGGGCTTATCGTGCTTGTTTCTCTTCTTGTGTGACCTTTACCTCTTCCTTCAGGTTTTTCATCTCCTGTGTGGCCCTCAGTCTCAGGGATATGGGCATTGTCTTATGTCATTGCTTCAAATCTTGAACTGCAACATTAAGCTTCTCTTCTCTCTACTCCAGATGTTGGATCCTGCCATCTTCTTCCAGGTTGGTCCATATGTTCCCAGTATTTTCATACAATTCCAAAAATTATTTTGCTTCCCGCGTTATTCTATCTATGTGCACAATATCCTCCCTCTCTCTCAGTTCCCTCACTTCTGGGGGTGTGCTTAAAGTAATTTTTTCTATTAACTCTGTTATCTCCTGCTTATATCTGTCCATTGTATGCACAATATTTTGTATCTTTCCTTATGTTGTGACCTCTAGGTCCTGCACGTAGTCTGGTATGTTGTTGTATACTTCTGTGAGTTTCTTCTCTAGTTTGTCGACACATTGTTTCTCCTCCTCATTATCTAGTGTTATTTTTTCACAAGTTACCTACAGTATCTCCTTAACCTCCCTAGATATATCTAGGTTGGTGGCATCCACCCTAGCTCTAGACTGGACCTATTGCATCACGCTCACTTGTAACCCATATAATTTCTTTGTGGGTATGTGCGCCAGAACCAACTCTAGATATTCTAGGTCCTTCACATGTTTATGTGATGTGTTCTCATCTACTTCCAACATGTCTTGTGTAACCTTGAACTTGTCACTGCTCTTTACTAATGTGTGTCTTGTCTCTTCTTATTCTTTCTGTAATGGTGCTTCCTGTGTTTTTTTATTTCTGTTGCATTGTAGGATCATGCATTGTACTTGTCTATAGTCTCTCTAGAATGTCATGCACTTCTACTAAATTCTCCACAATTTCCTCTCATTGTACTACTGCTGCAAGTACTTCATTCTCCCCTCTATCTTGGAATTTGTATGCAATGAATTCTTCATCGTATTCTGTGATAGTGAGTACTAGGGGATTCTTGTGGTACTTCATTTTCTTTCTTATTTCCCCCTCCTCTGCTCCAGTCCTCTTCTTATTTTTGGTTGAGGTTTGCACCTCAATTTTCTTCTTTCCTGTTTCGTCCTCTTGTGTCTCCTTCTTTTGAGAGATATCTCTCTTTACCTTCTCTCTATCTCCTTTCACTTCTTCCCTTGACACAATGTCTTTCTTCCTTGTCTTATTTACTATTGTGCTACTTCATGAGGTTTGACTGCGGTCTTGAGCCTTCCTTGTATTGTTTGTTGGGTTAACTGTCTTCTTTGATGGACCTTTTTCTACTTGTTCCTTAGGTTTTGTTCCTTTATGTCGTGTTACTGGAAATTTCCACTTCGCGTGCCAGTCCTTCACTATCCATTCTACTTCCTCCCGCGTTGTGAAGTACCTCATTTGTAGCCACTTCTTCTTTGGATCTCTTCTGGTTTGAATCCACATTGTTGGAATGTTATCAGACAGGGTAGAGTATGCGTGTTTTCCATTGATGGCAAAGATCAGAATGATCAGCAGAGCGATTATAGTATGGCAATGGAAATATCAACTATGAAGAGAAATGATGGTCGTTGGACCTCATCCAGAATCCCCGATGACCGTTATATCTGAATTTAGATAGGATTAACGTGCAATAGAAGAGAACAGATCTCAGGCATTAGATCTGAGCTCGAAGACCAACTGTCGTTGGATCCATAAGAAGGAGCACGATCTTTACGCACAAGATGAAGCGGGCCTACAAAATCTCGAAAGCAGGAGGACCATCCATCTTCAAGTAGGATACATGACGAGAAATTGGCATTTCGCTGACTGGAAAGTCAAAGAAAGGAGGTTCTCTATCCTTTGAAATCGCGAAATGAGAAACCACGACGTAATCTGAGTCGTTGATCAAAGGGATATCGTGGACTATTGATCAGGCATGACGAAGGCCCGTGAAGTTGCGAAATCGTGATATAATCTCAGTCGTTGGATCCAGAAGACACGTGACGAAATATCATCTTTTCAATGATTGGAAAGTCAAAGGAAGGAGGTTCTCTTACACTTCGAACTCGCGATATGCAAAATCACGAAAATATCTGGACCGTCGAATCATCAAATTTCTTGATCATTGATCTGAAGAAAGATGCACTCAAAGGACTAGCCAGTGGTCTTATCTCGTGGTCACATCGTCGAGAGTTGGAGAGAAGAGCTAGAGAAGCCTAGCTCCATTTCGGAGTTTGTGACATGGAGTGTCGAGACCTTTCATCACAAGAACGTGTTGGAAGCCATATTAATCTCTATCTTTTTCTTTACAAGCTTCCTACACAAGGTTTTTAAACCCTCATTACTTGTCGCAACTTTTTAAATGATACCATTATCTTTTGCTTTTACATACCTACTTTTCGTTTTCATTTTCACGACTACAAGCGTGAAAATCCACAGTTAGAATTCATGTTGATTACATTAAAATGATCATTTGGTTTATCATGAACCTATTTGTTTATGTAGTTATAACTCTTTGACCTCAAACACACAACTGGTCATATATTTATCAAAACACCAAACATTTATGCTTTTGATTATTGTTAATATGGTGTTGGTTTACAAAATCTTTGACGCAATGGTTTGATTGAACACATTGATTTTTGGGTCAAATCATGGTTATGTGATAATTCATTTGACATGTTGATTAAAATTCTTTTTGATATGCACTGTTGTGATTTGAATGTACCATTACACCAAGGCGCCGTTCCAAGTACATCCTGACATGATATTCATGCATGGTCACAATTTACTCCACCATCCTCGCACGCATAACATTAACGCGTTGCCCTTGCATTTCGGGTTTCCTTTGCGTTGTGTTGGGGAAGCTTCGGGACAATGGTTCTGTGTCTACCCTATCAAACCCTATCGCCGAATACCCTGTTGATTTTGTGATATTAGCTATGGCTCCTGTAGTGCGAATCGAACCCAACGGTGTCCAAACTTTGCTGTTGTTTGATAATTCCCGAGAGGACCTTGAGAGGAATGGTTGGCGGCTCTTTGTTGAGAATTTCGAGGGTTTCAACCTGGCAGTTGCTCAAAAATTCACACTTACATTCGATGGGTGCAGAGCCAAAATTGGGGACGTCCAACTTGAATTGAACGAGGATTTCCTTAGCTCAACCACTGGTCTGCTAGCCAAGGGACAAAAATGGTTTAAAAATTCAAAGGTTGACGAAGTACCCTAGCCACTATTGTTTATCTCAAGGAAGATTAACAAATGCGACAAAGGTATGCCCGTTACAACTCTTAAATCTAGATGGCACGATTTTTTGGCTATTATCAAGCAGTTTGTTACATGTGAGGGTAGATATGGTCTAGTGTTCCTATACCACCTGTGACTGCTCATGAGTTTCATATATTTTCCCTTAAATATGTCGTATTTTCTCCTTCGGAGTTTATATAAAATGGCTAAGTGCTTCAAAAGGGAGAAAGCCGACTCTAGCCTCTTCCACCACTGTTTAATTAAAATTATTATGGTTCATCAGTTGAAGTTGAATGGCGATTGTTGGGATGATTTTTTGTTAAGGAATGGTTTTGCTAGTTCTGAAATAGGACAAGTTGACAAATCCATTGTTACAGAAACCCTTGTCGGGCCTGTCATTCCCCCTCCCACGCTCTTGCCCTCTGTTGAACCCTCGACCTACCAGAACACTACCCAACCCAACACCCTGCCTGATTCATGTCCAAAAGATGGCGGTAAGCCTGTTAAAAAAATTTGCAAGGAAAAAGGGTAAGGGTAACAGTGATATCAATTACAAGGGTAAAAAGGCTGCGCGCTGGGTCTCACGGTGTGCTCATAATAAACCTAAAGAAAACACAGACCAAAAACCAATTATGTTAAGTGAAGATTCTGATTTCGAAATTGAACGGTTTCTAACCGAAGAGTATCCATACTAACACAGACTTTGCTCAGTTAAGCCCTATGACTATGTGACGAACCTCCCACCATGTCTTAGAGACGACCCCAACTTCCCTGGGATCAAAATAGACAGAGAAATTGCTGGTCAATTAAGAAGTTCCTCACCTATGGATAAACAACCTGTTCAACCATAGTGCAATGAATGTAAGTCGTGGCTCGACCAATATTATACAGACGTCCCTTTGCTCCAATCTCAGATCAAGTCCTTGGAGGACCGAGTGAATGTGCTAACTAAGGAAAACGACAGATTGCAAGGTAATGATAAAAGACAGAAGACCACAGGCTCTGTTGTCTTTAAAAATGTAGAGGCGGCCACTGCCATTGTCAATTCAAAAATAGCTTGATCAAAACGAATCCCTGAATCCGAGGTACATACAAATTCTAAAGGATATTGGATCACTAGTGGCATCTCTGAACATTCTATTTCTTTACATGGTTTTAGATTAGGATGTTAGATTTGGATAACAATGGGAATTTGGGAGATTGTATTCCCCATAATTTTTGGAACTGATTTGATGATTTCCACATGAATGTTTTAGATCCTGTGGCCTTTATAAATGTATTATTTTGTAAACCAAGGACCATCGAGAATTGGGAACATAAACTATGGGTTATGATTGACAAACTTGAATGGAAGGTTGATGTTGGTACAACTTTATCTTCGATATATCATATTTTCGTTCAAGTGTTGCTCATTTTGATTTGCAATTGAATTGTGACTACTTTAGATATCACAGTTTATTATAGATTGATGTGATTAGATTTATATGATGCCTATGTTTTATGTTTCTCATATTATGTACAACAATTATCCTGTTCCAATTTAATGAACATAAGGTTAATCTTCTTTATTAAATGAGCAGTTATATACAAATCTTTGCAGCGAGATTTATCTTAATGTAATCATTTGTTAAATTATAAAATTGATGTTGCTACATCCTTTACATGTTCTGTTATTAGCATTCAATTGTTACTGCCTCGCATTTACGAGAAGCACTGGTAAAGATCTGATGCGGGTTGGCCTCATCAAACAACAAATGAAGATGCTATGCACAGGACAAATTGGAGATAAAACTTTCGATCAGTTCGCTAGTTTCATTTTATTAAAATAACAATTTCCTGTAGTCTAAATACATTGTATAGATTGTTATTTTTATTTCTCAACTAGATAGCTGCCATTTCATTTCTTGTTTATAAAAATTATAAAAAATAAAAAACACCAGCTTCGCTGTCATAAGTCAATTCATATATGATTTTCGCAGATTTCGATCAAAATTTGCATTTTGTGAATACTGTACATATAATAGAGATTTAATAATATCGATACACTGTACATTTAATAAATAGAACTACTATTTTATAGATATTAGTTAGCAAACTGTGAATGTATTTCAGATTTGTATATAGTTTCCAGCAACTATTTTTTCATTTAGTTAGTTTCTTTAGTTTTTGTTTTTTCACTTTCGTAGGACTTAGATCGGCTAACGGAGCCGCTAAACCCGTCGGAGTGGATTAATCCAAACGACTTGGGTTATTTAGACAACCTCGGACTGGATTCCCTCCTCCAGTTGACGAGCGGTCAATTTCGCCCGTCAACAGAACGCTGATATGCGAATTTGCGAAACACCTTTTGGCTTAGGATGTGGTCACCGCCGATGGTCATATGAGAGGGAGGAGATAGAATGAAGCTAAGCTCCATTTTGGGGATCGTAACTTGGAGTGTCGAGACCCTTCGACATAGGATTTTCGAAAGGTGAAATGCGAAACACATTTTGATCAGGCCCGTGGTCACAACTAGTGGGCATATGGGATAAGTTCAAGACCTTGCAGATTTAATCCAACGGTGCTTGTTAATTCAAAATCTGATCGAAGGGATACTGTTGATCTTTACGATTAATTATTTTGTTACGATTCAGTTAGCAGTAAATCGAATCACGGTTCTTGATTGGTTGACGATTCAGTTGTTGAGACGTTTTTTGTCTTTTCCCAAGGAGATTCGAGGTGTAACTAATGAGGCTGGTGTGTATAAAAGGAGAGATGCAACGACTGTGTAAGGCTGGCTATTCTGACTAAAAAATGAGTTGAACTGTAGAAAGGTAAAATTATAGTATGCACAGTGTGAAGAAAGCTCAGAGATAAGGAACAAAAGCTGAACATAACAGAAAAGGTGAAGAGAGAAGAATGTGCACACATCAAGCCAAGTATGAACAGAGCAGAAGGAATTGTAGAACAGTGAAGAAGTGGTAAGAATTGATGTATCTGTATTGTTGGTTATTCAATCATTTATTTATAATCAAGGAGGTAGGGTGGTGCTAGGGAGGACTGTGGTCCTCTGATATTCAAGTTGATTCTTGAATATTGGGAGTTGTAGCTTCCATCTAGTTGTGGCTAGAAAATAGGGTGGCAGGGTGGTGCTTGGGAAAAAACAGAGTTTTTTGTATCGAAGTTGGTGCTTGTATAAGTGGAAATAGGTGCTTCCATCCAATCGATGTTGGAACACTCAGGGAGTTGGTGCTTCCTTCCAGTGTGTGCTAGAGAAACCAGAGAGTTGGTGCTCTCAAACAAGTTGGAGCTTGTAAAACAGAGGTAGTAGCCTCACATTAAGTTGGTTCTCAACTATAGATGATGTACAAAACTTAAAAGATTGCCTATCATTTCGAAGAAGAAGAGGTTTTCTCCCTTTATGGGTTTCCTCGTGAAAATATGTCTCTGTGTATATCTTATGTGTGACTGATGCTCATTATTTATGTTGTTCATATGTTGTATAATATTGATGGTCACTTGGAGA
>ML821505.1:35214-60897 GCA_009831015.1 Picea engelmannii
CCTTTTATACAAAGGTAGATTTGTAAGCTTAAACATGACAAGTCATGAAGGGACTTCATCCACTAAGCCTACTCTGTTTGATGGAACAAATTTTTCCTTCTGGAAGGTTAGAATGAGAACATACTTAATGGCCTTAGGTGCTGACATTTGGGACGTAGTAAAGACTGGATATACAAAGCTTGTTGTGCTAGCCTCCAAGGATGATAAGTTAGAGTTTAGATTTAATTCTAAGGGAATGAATTCTATCTTGAATGGACTTGTTGAAGCTGAGTTTGTAAAGGTGATGCATCTTGAAATTGCTAAAGCTATGTGGGATAAACTTGTTAGCAGCTATGAAGGAAATGAGAAAGTAAAAGATGTCAAACTTCAAACATATAGATTGAAGTTTGAACTACTAAATATGAATGAATATGAAACAGTTAGCAAGTATTTTTTAAGAGTTGAAGAACTTGTGAATGCTTGATAAATTTAATCCAAAAGTCTCTGCAATAGAAGAACTAAATGATATTAAGACCCTGTCCATTGAAAAACTCCTAGGAACACTAACTGCATATGAAATTAAAATCAACAAAGATAAATCCATTACTAGAGAAGCATCTTTTAAAGAAGACAAGAATACTGATTCAGATTTAGATGATATTGAGGAAAAATTTGTGAGAAGGTTAAAGAAAGGATCAGGAAAATATCAAGGCAAGATTCCCTTCAAATGATTTAACTGTGGTAAGATATGTCACTTTGAATCTAAGTGTCCCCACCAGAAAAAGGACCAGAACTCTGATGATGAAAAGAAGTACAAATTCAAGAAATATAGTAAAAAGAAAAGTTTGTGTGCAAACAATGAAAACTCCTCATAAGACATAGATAATGATTCATCATGTGAAGACAAAGTGAATGATTTTATGCTTATGGCTATGGGAGATCTTGATGATGAACACACATGAGGTGAAATGGATAATGAATAAACTGTGGTGGATATGGAAGTTGAATTAATCAGTTCTTTGGAAGAGATTGACAAACTCAAATGTAAGAAGAGAAAACGAAAACAATTGTTGTGCAGTTTAAAATGAATGCTGAAAAACCTGATGAAAATTTTTCTCTACTAAAAGTGGAGTTAGAAGAGGCAAAGGAAATAAAAGACATACTGAAACAACAATTGTCAGAGAAGAAAGCGAGGTGCAAATCCTTAGAAGAAGAGATAGTAAAAAAATAAAGGAAATGGAGAAGTTTAAGGTATTGTATCACCAAAACCTACCAAGTATTAAAGCCTCAGAAGAACTAACTTCCATTCTAAATCAACAAAGGAATCCAAAGTTGAAATCTAGCTTGGGGTATGAAGAAGGATCAAGTAGTGATCATCCAAGTAATATGGAACACATCAAGTTTGTTAAATCTACAATCATTGACAACAACCATTCTGTAAAAACAAAGAAAGAAAATCAGCCACCAAGAAGGAATGAAGGAAAAGGTACCAGAACTGATCAAAGAAACTATCAACATGAAAGAAATCGACCCACTCAGAGAAGACAGTCTTTTCCCAGGTACAAAAGTCTTTTCTATGGATATTGTTTTTTCTGTTCTAACTTTGGTCACAAAGCTATAACTTGTTCTTTAAGATGTAGATATGAGAAAACAAGTTATTCAAGGAATAATTATCTACCACAACAAAGATTGAGACAACTAAGCAACAAACATAATAACAATTATGATCATAACAATTTTTACAGTCTATTATTTAGTGAACTAGAATGTTATGTCTGTCATAACTATGGACATAAAACCACATATTGTCGCTTAAGAAATTATAAGCCAGATTTGAAGTCCACTGCTTAAAATTTCAAGGTTTGGAAGAAGAAAGAAGATGACAAGTGTGGACTAGTGTTATTAGCCCAAAAGAAAAAAAATCCCTGGTATATTGACAGTGGATTTTCCAAACATATGACTGGAGACAAAAGTAAGTTTCTAACTCTAAGTGAAAACAAATCAGGAAATGTAATTTTTGGAAACGATGCACCAGGAAAAATAAAGGGTAAAGGAATGGTAAGTCTGAGTAATGGAAAAGGAAAAGCTCAAGATGTGTTATTTGTAGATGGTCTGAAACATAATATTCTTAGTGTCATTCAAGTCTGTGATCGAGGATGTGAAGTGGTTTTTACTTCTAAAGATTGTAAAATAAAGTCTTTGAATTCAGGACAGTTGGTTGCAAAAGGAATAAGAACAAAAAACAATGTCTATGTGTTAAAAGAAGAAAAAGAAGAATGCCACTTAAGAAAATATGATGAAAGTTGGCTATGGAATAGGAGACTTGGACACTTAAATTTTGATCATATAATCAAGCTCAGAAACAATGGGGCAGTAAAGGATCTTCCAAAGATATCAAAGCCATACGATTCTGTTTGTAAACCATGCTGGATAGGAAGCTTACTCAGACACAGTTCAAATCTAAAAAATTTCCTTCAACATAAAAACCTCTCCAGTAAGTACATATGGATTTATGTGGACCATCAAGAAAAGAAGGTACAGGAAAAGTAAACTATTTTATGTTGATTATTGATGATTATTCTAGACTAACATGGGTTTCCTTTTTGAAGGAAAAATCTGAAGAATTTGAAAAATTCAAAGTGTTTAAGGCTCTGACTGAGAATCAAACAGGAAGAAGATTGAAGTTAGTGAGGTCTGATAGAGGAGGAGAATTTAACTCATGGAACTTCAAAGAGTTTTGTTATAAACATGGAATCAAAAGAGAGTACACAATTCCAAGGACTCCACAACAAAATGGAGTTGTTGAGAGCCAGAATAGACCAGTACAATAAATGGAAAGATCAATGATGAATGAAAGGAATATACCTTAGACATATTGGGTGGAAGCAATACATATAATTGTTCATATCCTGAACAAAGCTCATCTCAGGCCAGACAATGACAAGACTCCTTATGAATTATGGTTTGGAAGGCCTGCTTCAATCAAACATTTTAAAGTCTTTGGGAGTAAATGTTATATCAAGAATAATGATGAAAATATTGGCAAATATGATGACAGGGATGATGAAGGTATATTCTTAGGGTATGCTACAAGCAGTAAAGGTTACAAATTCTACAATAAGAGGCTTCATAAATTGGTTGATTGTATCGACATAAAAGTGGATGAAGAAATCTCGGTACGAAATGTAAGTAGTGTTGAACCAAGCACAAAAGATATAATTGAAAACGAAGATGAACAGGTCCAAGGATCAGAAAGAGAAGAATCTGAATCAGATGAATATACTAATACTCTGGCTGACACAAATCAACAGAAAGAAGAAAAATCACCTCTCAGAATTGTTAGAAAGAATCATCTTGAAAAACAGATAATTGGAGATATAAATAAAGGAGTTCAGACAAGAAGGAAATTGATTAAAGACTCAGAACAATCTCATGTTGCCTTTTTATCTATGACTAAACCAATTTTTTTATTATGAAGCCATCCAACATGATGATTGGATTAGAGATATCAATGAAGAGCTTGATCAGATTGAGAAGAACAATACTTGGGAGCTTGTTCCTAGACCTGAAGACAAGAATGTAATAGGTTCCAAATGGGTGTTCAAAAATAAAATGAATGAAAAAGGACAAGTTGTTAGAAATATATCCAGATTGGTCTGTAAAGGGTATGCACAAGTTGAAGGTCATGATTTTGATGAAACTTTTGCACCAGTGGAAATATTGGAAGCTATCATAATGTTTCTTGCATATTCATGTCATGAGAACTTTAAAGTGTATCAGATGGATGTTAAGTCAACATTTCTTAATGGAGATCTAGAGGAAGAAGTATATATGGAGCAACCTGAAGGATTGACATTGACATATAATCCTAACTATTTCTATAAGCTGAAGAAGGATCTATATGGACTGAAACAAGCACCACGATCTTGGTATAATAGACTGGAAAAATTCTTACAAGACAAAGGATTTAAGAAAGGTATTGTTGACAACAATCTCTACATTAAGTCTGAATGTGATAATTTACTATTTGTTTTGGTTTATGTAGATGATATTATTTTTGGCTGTACTAATGAACCCTCTGTCCAGTGGTTTTATAACTCTATGAAAACAGAGTTTAAGATGTCCATGATAGGAGAACTATCATACTTTCTTGGCTTACAAGTTAAACAGAGTTCTGCAGGAATATTTATCTCACAAGAAAAATATTTGAAAGAGATGTTGAATAAATTTTAGATGGAAGATTCTTTTCCTGTAAGTACACCTATGGTGGTTGGTTGCAAGCTCAGTAAAGATGATATTTCACCCGATGTTGATCAAAGGACATACTGATCAATGATAGGCAGTCTTCTGTACATCACAACTTCTCGTCCTGATATAATGCAAGTTGTTGGAATGGTAGGTCACTATCAGTATGCTCCTAAACAAAGTCATCTAATAGCGGTAACAAGAATATTTAAGTACTTGAAGGGCATAATGAATTATGGTCTGTGGTATCCCAAAAATAAGAACTTTCAGTTAACTGCTGATTCAGATGTTGATTGGGAAAACTGTGTTGATGAGAGAAAAATCACCAGTGGAGGAGCATTCTTCCTGGGTGACTCATTAGTAGCATGGCTTAGTAAAAAGAAAGGATCCATTTCATTATCAACTACAGAGGCATAATACATTGTTGTGGCTACTTGTTGCACACAAATTTTATGGATGATACAAACTCTTGCAGATTTGAAGGTAACTTACACTGATCCCATTTCACTTCATTGCGATAAAACTAGTACCATCAATCTCTCTAAGAATCTTTTACTTCATTCAAAATCTAAGCACATACCAATAAAATAACATTTTCTCAGAGAACAAGTTACAAAAAAAATTGTTCAGGTGAATTATACACCTTCCACAGAACATATAGTTGATATCTTTACTAAACCATTAGCAGTGACACCTTTTGGATATCTTCGCCAAAAGTTGGGCGTGATATCACTGTCAAACTAAGATGGTCCATCTTTTTAGGGGGAAGTTTGTGTTGGTTGAATATCTGATACCCTAGACATGTACTGTAACAACTCAGGGGGAGCGTGTTTCTTCTTTGACATTGATGTCAAAAGGGGAGAAAGGATGGTAAAGAAGTTGGATGTTCTTCAAGGGGTTGGTGTGGTAATTACAAGGATGATCATGTTGGATGTTCTTCAAGGGGTTTCCATCAATGCCAAAGGGGGATATTGTTGGCATGTTCTCAGACAGAGGCAGAGTATGCGTGTTTGTCATTGAAGGAAAATATCAACACGATCAACAGAGCGATGATAGTATGGCAAAGGCAAGATCAACTATGAAGATAAACGATGGTCATTGGATCTCATTCAGAATCCCCGATGACCATCATATCTGAATTAAGATAGAAGTAATGCGTAGTAGAAGAGAACATATCTCAGGCATTAGATATGAGCTCGAAGACTGATCGTCATTGGATCCAACACGATCTTTATGTACAAGATGAAGCAGGCCTACAAAATCCTAAAAGCAGGAGGATCATCCATCTTCAAGTAGGAAACATGGCGAGTGATTGGCATTTCGCTGATTGGAAAGTCAAAGAAATGAGGTGCTCTATCCTTTGAAATCACGAAATGTGAAGCCATGATTTAATCTGAGTCGTTGATCAAAGGGATATTGTGGACCGTTGATCAGGCATGATGAATGCCTGTTAAGTTGTGAAATCACGATATAATCTCAGTCGTTGGATCCCAAAGACACGTGACGACATATCAGCTTTTCGCTGACTGGAAAGTCAAAGGAATGAGGTGCTCTTACACTTCGAACTCGTGATATGCGAAAACACAAAAAGATCTGGACCGTCGAATCATCAAAGTTCTGGACTGTTGATCTAAAGAAATAAGTGCTCAAAGGACTAACTAGTGGTCTTATCTCGTGGTCACATCGTTGAGAGCTAGAGAGAAAATCTAGAGAAGCCTAGCTCCATTTCAGAGTTTACAACATGGAGTGTCGAGACCTTTCATCACAGGAATGCCGATATGCGAATTTGCGAAACACCTAGTTTTGGCATAGGTTGTGGTCACCACCGATGGTCATATGAGAGAGAGGAGCTAGCACAAACCTAAGCTCCATTTCGGGGATCATAACTTGGAGTGTTGAGACCCTTCGACACAGGATTGTCGAAATGCGAAATGTGAAATGCATTTTGATCATGCCCATGGTCACAACCAGTGGGCATATGGGATAAACACAAGACCTTATGGATTTAATCCAACGGTGCTTGTTAATTCAAAATCTGATCGAAGGGCTACTATTTATCTTTACGATTAACTATTCAGTTACGATTCAGTTAGCAGAAAATCGAATCATGGTTCTTGATCAGTTGGAGATTTAGTTGCTGAGACATTTTTGTCTTTGCCCAAGGAGATTCGAGGTGTAACTGATGAGGCTGGTGTGTATAAAAGGAGATATGCAGCGACTGTGTAAGGCTGGCTATTCTAACTGAAAAATGAGTTGAACTATAGAAAGGTAAAATTACAGTATGCGTAGCGTGAAGAAAGATCAGAGATAAGGAACATAAGCTGATCAGAACAGAAAAGGTGAAGAGAGAAGAATGTGCACATATCAAGAAGCATGATAAGGACAAAGAAAGAACAGAAAGAAAGAGACAACAAGTCAAGCCAAGTATGAACAGAGCAGTGAAGAAGTGGTAAGAATTGATATATTTGTATTGTTGGTTATTCAGTCATTTATTTATAATCAGGGAGGTAGGGTGGTGCTAGGGAGGACTGTGGTCCTTTGATATTCAAGTTGATGCTTGAATATTGGGAGTTGTAGCTTCCATATAGTTGTGGCTAGAAAATAAGGTGGCAGGGTGGTGCTTGGGAAAAAACAGAGTTTTTTGTATGCAAGTTGGTGCTTGTATAAGTGGAAGTAGGTGCTTCCATCCAGTCGGTGCTGGAACACTCAGGGAGTTGGTGCTTCCTTCTAGTGGGTGGTAGAGAAACAAGAGATTTGGTGCTCTCAAACAAGTTGGAGCTTGTAAAACAGAGGTAGTAGACTCACATTGAGTTGGTGCTAAACTATAGATCATGTACAGAACTTAAAAGAATGCCTATCATTTCGAAGAAGAAGAGGTTTTCTCCCTTTATGGGTTTCCTCATGAAAATCTGTCTCTATGTATATATTATGTGTGATTGATGCTCATTATTTATGTTGTTCATATGTTGTATAATATTGATGGTCACTTGGAGAAAGATTAAAAATGGTTTAATTGACTTAAAATTGTTTAAGCATGGTAACAACTGATTCACCCCCCCTCTCAGTTATCTTAGTAATTTCAACAATGTAGTGTCTTGAAGCCTTAAAGTTTGTAGTTCCTTCATTTTCCTTGACTACTTTGATTGGGATTCTCCACATGTTAGTTTTCTTCTGCTGCATATCTTCCAGGAACATTGCAAATATTGTGCATTTCTCCTCTTGGTTCTTAGTGTCTTTTTATTTCCATAAGGTTGTATACTGCGTTGCAAAGCATTTCCCTCTTCTATCCAGAAAGTCTGTCAATTTGGGTTCTTTCCAGCCTGCCAATGCTACCAATATCAATATCCAACAGTAATGGAATTGTGTCCAATTATCATGTGCATCCCTGCAGTCTATCAAAAATTGGTTCAATAAATAGGGTGCCCAACTGAATACTATGCCCTTTGCACATTGTACATCTATTGTTATGTGTCATGTCGGGGCCTCTTCTTTTCTACAGTTCCTTGAGAGTTTACAGGCCATAAGATTCATGGAAAATCTCATCGCAGGATCGTTGATGTTCTTTATCACTATACCCTTGTTTCCCATGTTTGTCTCGAACTGCACTTTAACCTCTTTTATAATCTCCTTGTTTTGTTCTCCAAGTAATAGTCTGGTTTTATGCCGCTGGTTGGAAACCCTATGATTTTTGAAATAAGGTCTACATCTATGTGGACCGGCATGTCCATCCACAGGATATCGGCATGTCCATCCACATGATACCTCCATGTACACTTGCCAATAGTTGTTTCACACAGTGGACCGCGTTCTTACCACGCCAGGAATGTAGTATTTCCAGCAAGTTCATAATACCTTAATTGTATAATCATTTGATCTAATGTGCATGCTCCAAAATTGGTTTTCATGAGGGTCCTGCCTCCTCCTTGTTATCCAAATAGATTTCCTAAGCAAGGTTAGAAAAAATTTGCATGTATGTTACATCATGATCGACATACTTTAATTTTTCCATTTTTCCTAGAATGTCTTAAACTACAGCTACAACATCTGGGATATTAGGTAGCATGGTCTCTGCTGAGGTTTGTTTGCTTGGAGATCCTGGTATTTTCCTCTTCCAACACGTAGCTATGTTTTCTTCTGCAAGTTCTTCCTCGACTTCTTCTTCTTCTTCACCCTCTGTTTCTTGTTGGCTTGTAATGTCTTCGACCAAGACTTATTCTTCGTGGGTCCCCTCACTCTATTTTTCCGTCTCCTCCACTCCTACAAAGTTTTCTGAATTAGGGTTTTCTCTTAAGTTAGGGTTTTCTGATTTTCCTGCGCTCTAGTCCACTTCCATTTCTTTTGTGGATGATTTTTATTTTTCTATCCTTGTTGGACTTAGCGATTCAGTATTCAATGTTGTAGCATCCTCTACCTCCATGATATTTGCTAGTTATGTTATTCTTTTCTTTTTCTTCCTTGTCTTTTGGGTCACTCTTGCGAACTGTTCGGGACCGCCAACTTTAGGAGGTGCCATATTGATTGTTGTTGGGAAAAATATATTGTAGATATCGGTTGGGTTCTTCACAATCTCACGTTTTCTTGCACTATTCTTTCTTTATTGCTCGGTCACTCAAAAATCACAAGTGTTTTTCATTTTCCCGACTTTTCCATTTTTATAAACTCTGTCATTAATGCGTTGACACATCTTTTCTTTTATGTTCATTCTACGTCCCATTGTACGGTGTTTATTTTTCCTACGCACAATATTATAAATTTTGTCGCACCATTTTTTTGTTTGTTGCTCATTGTCAGTCCCAACTATTTGTTTATCACTTATTCTTCTAACTACTTCTTTTTGGATTTTTCTTTTTTTTTATACTTTTCTCTTCCTTTTTCTTATTTTGATTCCTACTATTTACAATATGTACAAGTCTACTTGTTGTGCTGCAACTACTGAGATTTAGTAGGTCCACTATCCCTATATAGTTTCAATCGACTACCATTCACCCATCCTTAAACTTCCTTGACTACTAATTCTTGCATCTGTACAACACATCCATCTGTGATAGACTTTATCTGATATGGCCCTAGCTAATTCATTCTAAGATTCCCTGGGTGTTGCAAATACTTATTGTCATAGAGGAGAACCAGATCTCCTTCCTTAAACTTCTTCTATTTGATATGGATGTCATGTCATGCTTTATCCTTTGCTTTCTATAGCTCTTGATGGAAACCTCCTATGATTCTTTCCTCTTCTAATTCCATCAATTGAGCCAATATTTCCTGCATTGTGACCCTTTATGTCATGTCTGTAATTGTTGCAATGTGCAGACTTGGTAACAAATAATCTAAGGGAAATATTGCTTCATGTCCATACACCAATATAAAGGGTAGCTTCCCTATTAGCTTCTTTCATGTAGTTATATAAGCCCAAAGTACTGTTGGTACCTTCAAATCCCAATCATCTATGTTCACATTACAAATATTTGTCAAGGAATTTTCCAAAATCTTGTTGAAGGCTTCCACTATTCCATTTGTTTGAGGGTGATAAGGACTACTCTTTTGGTGGTGTATCTTAAACTCTTCAATCATTGCCTCAATTGTATTGTTAATAAAGTGAGTCCCATGATCACTCATCAATATTCTTGGACATCCAAATCTTGTTACTACAAGTTCAAATAAAAATCGCAATGCGATCCTTTATTGGTGTTGCCTCAACTCATCTGGTCAAGTATCTCGTCATTGTAATGATATATCTGGCTCCTGATCTTCTAGCTGGTGGATTAATTGGACCTACAAAGTCTATTTCCCACTTATCAAACACTTGTTACGTTACTTGAGTTATAAATGGAATTTCATTCGTCTTTGATGGTTTCCCAACTCTTTGAAAAACATCGCACTTCTAATATTATTCCTTTGAATCCTTGTGAATTGTTGGCCACCATAACAGTGTGCGTAATACCTTTTGTATGATAGTTTTTCCTGCGTAGTGTCCTCCAAAAATCCCTTCATGCGCCTCTACCAAAATAATAGGCCTTTCATGCTCCATCACACATCTCCTTAAGATGTTATCTGCTCCAATTTTGTATAAATGACCTACAATCAACTGATAATCTGCATCTCTTACCACCAAAATTTTCTTCTGTGTAATAGTAAATTCTCTTGGTGCAAATATTTTACTCAAAAACTCAATAATGTCAGCAAAATACCCATCATCTATCTAACATGAAAACAATTGTGCATCTGGAAATTTGTCTTCCAAATTATTGGTTTCTTCTCCATTAGTTATCCCCAATAAGTGATCTAGTCGTGCATTCACTCTTCTAGGCTTCACCACTACTTCAAAATCAAATTCTTGGAACAAAAGTAGCCATATGCATATCCTTTCCCCCAACAGAGAAGAATGATATGTAAACATCTTGAAATGTTTCCCTAACAAGTAATGTATGAATTTTTGCAAATCATACACCGTAGCTAATTCTTCCCTTTATGTAGTGTTATAGTTATGTTCTAAATATGATAACTTTCTTCTTGCAAATGCAATAGGGTGATGTATATCACATTCTCTTGGTTGGGTTAATACTACTCCTAATGCTATTGCAGATGCATCGACATACACATGAAATTATGTATCCCAATCTGGAAATACTAGAATCGGCACAGTAACCATCTTCTCCTTCAAGATATCCAAAATCTATTTGCATTCATCATTCCATTGATACTTAGATTCCTTCTTCAACAAATTCTCCATTGGCGTAGTGATATGTGCATATCCTCTTATGAACTTTCTGCAATACCCTGTATGGCCCAATGTACTCTTCAACTGACACACTGACTTTGGTGGTGGTAAGTTAACTATGACAACAATTTTAGTAGGATCAACTAGCAGACCCTGTTTACACACCACCTGTCCTAACAAAATCCCGAAAGGTGCACTAAAAATACATTTCTTAATGTTCAATGATGTCTGAAATTGTCTGCATCTGTCTAACATCATCCTTAATACTTCAACAAGTTGAACACTATCCATTCATCCAAGTAAACCTCCAAAAACTTATGAATAAAGTCCTTAAAAGATGCTACTACTACCCTCGAAAAAATGGTTGGTGCATTATTCAATCCAAATGGCATAGCTATATGCTGAAAAGATCCCCATTATGTAGCAAATGTTGTCATATGCCTATCTTCTGGTGCTATCCTAATCTAATGATATCCTGAGAATCCATATATGAATGAATAAGCTTCTTGATCCCCTATAGTTTTTATTGCAAGATTTGCCTCACCATTGCTATCTTGCACATAGGGCCTTTTTTTATTTCCCTATGTAGACTTATCATCCCTTTTTGACAAATCCAGAGCTAAAAATAAACATTTTTCCACACATACGCACCCTATCAGCTATACAACAAGTGTATATGCAGGATGCTCCACTATAGCCCACGTACATCAGGATTTGTGCCAGAAAATACAAAAATGGAGTTGGGCTTCCATGTCACGACAAGAACTCTCTGATCCTTGGCCTTCCATATACTGGAAACATTCTGAATCGGCCCTTCAGTTGCATTTTGAAGGCTATAAGAGCACAATTTCAAGCTATGGAAAAGAGGAGAAAACATTCAACTTTGAGAGCAAAGTTACTCTGGAGAAATTACTTCATATTGAGTCTGCATCCCTTTGTCCCTCAAGTCTGAACATAGTGTTCAACCCCCAAGATATTTCCCTATTGTTGAGAGAATCTCATTCTCTCTCTCTTTTGAGCTTGCCTTTGGTAGAGGATTGAAGTGGTGGAGAACCAGCTGGAAGGAACTTGGTTCCTTGGTTTCGAACCATGCCGACACAAAAGTCTATAATGTTGACACTTCTGTTGATCAATTATTAATAGAAATAATCCTTTCCCATCTTATTGGTATCGTGAAAATATATGATTATTATCCATGGGCATGTTTGTAATGTTTATTAATGGATTATACTATCTGATGTGATAACCCCTTTACATTATCACTATATACTTGCTTTGCTTTTTTGTTAAGAACTTATTGCAAGTATAAATCTTTGGGTCAAAGTGCTCAATGGTGGAACATCATCAAACATTGGATCGAGGTAGGCCTCTTTCTTATCTTTCACATTAGTTTATATAGCATACAATGGAATTGAGTTGATTTCTACAGTCATACATGTCTGTTGTGGTTTACCCTTGGCCATAGAGAGTTTTTCCCTCGTAACAGAAATGGAAACTCCACTGGGGATAGATCTTTCGTCTAAGGGTTGAAGTACTTTTTCTTCTTGCATTTCTCTTTTTCCTTTGTGTTTCTTGTCATATCACTGCTTGGCAGATTCTGTTCACTCTGAGTCTGAGTTTTCATCCTTTTTTCCCTTGCTTGACCTTGTTTTAAAGCCTGTATGCTCCTTTTTCTTTGACAGTCGTGTACACACGCATGCTGCATCTCTGCAAGCTGCGTATATATGCACTATTCTCTTGAACAGTCTTGTATACCACTTGTCCTTGCTTGTTTGCTTGGTTTAGTGACTGTTGGGTGAGTTTTGATGTTTGTTGAGAGTTATTAGGTCTTTGTAGTGCTTGTTGAGCTTATCTGGGTTGACAAGAACCCTGTTGGGAGTTGAATTTATGGGTGTAGTCTTTCTCATTGTTTTTCATTTTTTGGTTTTTCCTTGAACCCTGGGTTGTTTGCTTGGTTGCTTGGTATTCTGCTTGAGTTATTTCGTTTATACACAGTAGAATTTATATATCAGGTTGCTTTTCAGTTCATGAATTTTCTCTTTAATATATTGAAAATACAAAAAAATAAGCATTTTTCATTGGTTAACGTTTTTGTCTTTGAACCTTTATCATTAGCTTAGTACATTTAGCGAAATATTTCATTTTACTTCTGAATTGTAGAGTTGAAATTGAAATTTGCACTTTTTTTATTAGCATATCATTCATTGAAAAGTTAAAGGTAGACTTTGCATTATATTCATATTTATCTTTTGTAGAGTCATAATGTCATGAGTTTCTCTTCCATACCCTTTTGAGTAATCACAGCCAATAAAATTCATGCTTTAAACTAAATTGATTAGTCACGATTTTATTTTTAGGGTGCACAAACTAGCCTAGGATTTAGTGCCTTGGAATAGGATTTTGTGAGTAAAATTCTCCAAGGAAATTAAATCAACATATGTATTTGAGACAGGGAGTTGAGAAGTCCATTGTATAATTGGTAATATCAGGAGGCTCCACTCACATCGAAGTTAATCACGAGGTCGCGCAAAGTTATTTGAAGGGATAACCCCTGGATACTCGCCTAGCGTCAGAGATATTTCTGTGGATTTATTCGTATTTGGGGATCTTTCTAGTATCCATAACTCTGTGAGAGGTTGTGCTTTCAAGGTTTCGGGCTTTGCTACCCTGCCCATACGGTGATCCAGACTTACGACTGCTCTCCTGTGCATTGGTTATACAATGGTTTATTAGTTGCTTGACATAGGTATCTCATAAGTTACTTGCAGGGGTTATTCTTCTTGTATCCTAGGTCAGATAGAGGTCGGACAACACACAACCTTTATGGAGGATTACCTCTCCGGGTGGATCTAACCGACTGGTTGTTAAGCCCACGAGGGCCTCTATAACTGATTTTTTTACCTCCAAATTTAGCAGGGAGTCTCAGGTCCCTCTTGGATAAGGCATATCTTCTTTAGCGAGGGAGGCCACTCAACCACTTTAGCCTATTCACATTCATATTGGTCGTTTGAATTTTTGGTATGCTATTTGATTACTAGTTGGCCTTAAGAGTTTATATTGAGTTCTCTTTATCATGGATAGTGGAGTTCCTTTTGCTCCCTCTTTTACTGCTATCCCCCCATGATGTTCATGGGGGAAAATCCATCCGTTTTATATAATGGTATGCAGAACTATGGCACTCAGTCCGCGCCTTGGGTCTCTAGTAATTCTCTTGTTGATATGTCATCGCACTTTCCATCCTATGTCTCACCTCCTTATGCAAATACAAGTTTCGGGTCTGGGGGCATGATGCCTCCTTCTTATCCCTCTCCGTTTGGTGGGAGTCATATCCTTCAAACACCTATTACAGTATGTGGTTGGAATATTCCTTCCTATGAATCCACTATGCGAGAAGTAAGTTCCCAACTACACAATCATTCTACTTGTTACACTTCATCTGCTTATCCTTATTTCACTATGTCGATTCCTACGAACACTTTTCCCATGGAGGACCTTCGTCTGCCCTCTGGTGTTTCATCCAGGGGGAATTATTTTTATAGTATGGGAAACCCCCCTCACAAATTTCCTTCATATGGGGGAAACATATATCCTCACATGAGTAACCCTTGTCATGTCACTTTCTCTTCATAGGTGGCTTCCTCAGTGTCGATTCCCTTACAACCCTTTATGAATCAGTATGGAGGAGGATACTATCTTGTTGGACTGGGACAAGGTGTAAACCAAGATCCTTCCTGGCCTGCAATTTCTCAGAACCAATCTTTCCTTGGACCTTGGTCTCAAATGCTACAATTCACCACCGCCACAAGTCCAGTCACTGCATGTCATATTGGCATTATATCACCAACCTCTGCTAGTCATGTTGGAGATTGGTCGACAACCTCTGCGAGTCATGTTGAATACCTGCAACCAACCACTGCAAGTCATGATGGGGGCACAAGTTCAGTCACTGCGTGTCATACTAGCATTATATCACCAACCTCTGCTAGTCAGGTTGGAGATTGGTCGACAACCTCTACGAGTCATGTTGAAGACCTGCAACCAACTGCTGCAAGTCATGTTGGGGACACAAGTCTAGTCACTGCGTGTCATACTAGCATTATATCACCAACCTCTTCTAGTCATGTTGGAGATTGGTCGACAACCTCTGCGAGTCATGTTGAAGACCTGCAACCAGTCACTGCAATTCATGCTAGGGGCACAAGTCTAGTCAATGCATGTCATACTGGCATTATACCACCAACCTCTGCTAGTCATGTTGGAGATTGGTCAACAACCTCTACGATTCATGTTGAAGACCTGCAACCAGCTGCTGCAAGTCATGCTGGGGACACAAGTCCAGTCACTGTGTGTCATACTACCATTATATCACCAACCTCTGCTAGTCATGTTGGAGATTGGTCGACAACCTCTGCGAGTCATGTTGAAGACCTGCAACTAGCCACTGCAAGTCATGCTGGGGGCACATGTCTGGTCACTGCTAGTCACACTGCACATTCATCACCAACCTCTGCTAGTCATGTTGGGGATCCATCACCAACCTCTGCTAGTCATGTTGGAGATTTTCTACTAGCCCCTGAAAGTCATGCTGGGAGCATGTCACCAACCACCGCAAGTCAAGCTGGGGGCACTCATATGATTAAGAAGCCTAGATTTATCAGACGTAAGCCTAGATTCTTTTGCAGGATTTGTGAAGGAAGCCACCTTACTCATTTGTGTCTTATCACTATTGGGATACCAGAAGTGTGGGGATCACCTAAGGGACCTTTGGGTTCTAAGGAATCTATATCACAACACTTTGTTCCTTCTTTGGTTGATACAACAGTCATGCCGATGCAATCTTCGGTTGACAACCCTTTCCCTTTAGGGGTTGATGCATCCTTTGATCTTGTTGTCTCACATCCCATTCAATATGTGGTCGTGTCGATGCAATCTTCAATCGACACCTCTCCTATGTTCGGGGGTGATGCATCTCTTGACCTTGTTGTCTCACATATTGTTCAACCAACGTTCGTGTCGATGCAATCTTCGACCGACAACACTCTTATTTTTTGGGATGATGCACCTCTTGACCTTGTTGTCTCACATCCTATTCAACCAATGGTTGAGGAAGTGGTCACATCGATGCAATATTTGATCGACCCCACTCTTCTCTCTGAGAGTGACAAGTCGAAGGAAGCAATCGTGCCAATGCAATTTTTGGTCGATCCCACTCTTCTGGTTCTGGTTCAATGCCTTCTATGCCATGTCCTTAGCATTTCTATTACTTCACCTTCTGAACAAGAGAGAGTTTTACTCTTCCCGAGTTCTCTCCCTCCAAGTCTCGATGAGGTTCCCTTTGATTGGGATGGTCTTGTGGGGTATCCAATGCCTCTGCCTATGTCTTTTCCAGAAAGAGACATTATCTGATATAACACGAAGACGATAACCTCCGTTATCACTTTTCCTTCCTCGAATTGGAGATCTTTGGGTCCTCCCAAGCTTGTGTCGGTTCTTCATAAGATACTGAAATTCCACAGAAGGTCCGCACAGGAGCCTTGGATTCCCCCATGGCTTGCCATCTAGAATCTTCCAAACAAGTCTTAATTAAGCTCTTTTCCGACTCGTCAAAAAACCAAAAATATTGCCGAGTGATTTCTCCATTTCACACTCATTAAACTGTATTTGAAAGGTCATGAGTTAAGCTCTTTTCTGACTCATTATAAAAAATGGAAAAGATTGCCGAGTGAACTTGTCTTTTTCACACTCCTAAATTGGATTTGAAAAAACGTCTATTTGGCACAAGTTTACCCCCTTTTCACACCAAGTAGACTACAAGACATAAAAAAGGATATTTTTTGGCATTAATTTGTGATTGCATCTCATGCCCTCGCTTGCAGTATTGAGCCTTTAACCAGTTCTCGCTTTGCATTATAAACCGTTGCCTAAGCAATTTTTCATCCTCAACCAAGCAGAGCCTTTTTTATATCCTTCTCAATTTGACACCCTATACCCTGGAGGAAACATCACCCCGAGTGTTCATCTCCCGCATGCATTTCCTTGCATTAAGCATAGGTATGTTCCACTACTGGAGCTAGTTTTTCTTACTTGCGACACTTGTTTCCTCCTCTGTATCATAGAATTCATTTGTTATGAAAAAATGAAAAAATACGGGTGAGAAGGGAGTACTATATTATAATTGGCAGCAGTTGTGTCGCCTTTGAATAGAGCACAAAATTTTTGAGTCCTTGTGTCATCATAATTTTTGGTTTTAGCATGGCCTTAGGAAGCTGATCTCGTTACAGAATTTTCTCTACCGACTGGTTACTCTTCCAGTCACTATAGAGAATGTTATTGATGCCTCCTACATCTAATCGTCACACCATTGAGTCTATGTTGTCGGAGTCTCCCACATGTATCATGCTCTTGTTCAAAGGAAGTCTCACAACCTGCGTCGACCACTCCTCAGAAATCTTGAATTTGCATGTCGGCCATACCCTCACTTTGTCTCAGAATCACATGATACTATGGTCTTATCACGCACCCTGGCCCTACTTGCATCATCGGTAGGTCACCTTGAACCCAACAATCGACATTTCAACATTGGCCATTGATTGGGTGGTTTCCCTTGTGTTCGAAGGCAAGATATCTATTCACACTTTGGGATTCGTGCAATGTCTTGGATTCCATTAGCCTTATTGATGCTTTCCTCACCTCTGTCAACAGTTTTCATCATCGGCTATTATTCAAAGGTTCTTTTTCATGTACCGCTTGCATTTGATACATGCAAAAAATGCATAGGGTCGTTGGTTCGTGAACATGTTCTCGTCCGATATCCACCAAATCATGAAGCTCTTTATTTGTTCCTCGTGCTGACTGATGAGAGATGCCTTAATTCTCTCCTTTCAGCGGGTCTCTTTCCTTCGACTTCAACTCATCTATTCTGGATACGAGACCTAGAGTTTTATGTGTACCTTGAGGCTTGTAGTCATTAGTGGCAGGCTCTCTCTCCATTGACAAATGGAAATACATCAATGTCTCCTGATCAATGGATTTATCAAGTGTTCGACACTAACTCCTTTATTCACACTTGTAGGAATGTACTTGGTGCCTTGATACCTACTTTCATTATTGGTAGGTTGTCTCACATTTGTTAACAGTATACCTCAATGATCGATAATCAAATGATGTCTCATTATGTTCGACCTCAACTCCTTTATTCACATGATGTAGACTTGCACTCTTGGTGGATAGTGTAGAAGACTTGAAGATATCACTATGTGGCTGCAACTTTCCTAAGCTGTTGCTTCCCTTTCATTGGACCAACACCTGTTTGACTTTAGTGATCATGGGAGATCAGATTGTACTCCATGATATACAGATATCTTCATATTGATTTTGAGACTAGTTTTCACTGGGCCTTGTTCGTGACTATGACAATTTTTGGCATATAACCGCAATTTCATCTGCCTATTCATGGCCACAGACACTTACTTGGTATATTTTCTCCATGGATCTACATTGTATTCTTGGCAGCCATGTATGCAAAGTCAATATAGAATGTAATGAGCAATCGAGTTCATCCAGTTGGTTCTCTACCACTCCACTCCTGGGTTATTTATAATGTATTTCGACCATCACAGATACTCCTCTGATCTCACACATTAAGGGGCATCTGTTATAACAAGATTTGCCTCACCATTGCTATCTTGCATAGAGGGCCTTTTTACATTTCCCTATGTAGACTTATCATCCCTTTTTGACAAATCCAGAGCTAAAAATAAACATTTTTCCACATATATGCACCCTATCAGCTATACAACAAGCGCATACACAGGATGCTCCACTACAGCCCGCGTACATCAGGATTTGTGCCAGAAAAATACAAAAATGGAGTTAGGTTTCCATGTCACAACAAGAGATCTCTGATCCTTGGCCTTCCATATACTGGAAACGTTCTGAATCGGCCCTTCAGTTGCATTTTGAAGGCTATAAGAGCACAATTTCGAGCTATGGAAAAGAGGAGAAAGCATTCAACTTTGAGAGCAAAGTTGCTCTGGAGAAATTACTTCATATTGAATCTGCATCCCTTTGTCCCTCAAGTTTGAACACAGTGTTCAACCCCCAAGCTCTTTCCCTATTGTTGAGAGAATCTCATTGTCTCTCTCTTTTGAGCTTGCCTTTGGTAGAGGATTGAAGTGGTGGAGAACCAGCTGGAAGGAACTTGGTTCCTTAGTTTCGAACCATGCCAACACAACAGTTTGTAATGTTGACACTTTTGTTGATCAATTATTAATAGAAATACTCCTTTCCCGTCCTATTGGTATCGTACAAATATATGATTATTATCCATGGGCATGTTTGTAATGTTTATTAATGGATTAAGCTATATGATGTGCTAACCCCCTTACATTATCACTATATTCTTTCTTTTCTTGTTTGTTAAGAACTTATTGCAGGTATAAAGCTTTGGGTCGAAGTGCTCAACGATGGAACATCACCAAACGTTGGATCGAGGTAGGCCTCTTTCTTATCTTTAACATTAGTTTATATAGCATACAATGGAATTGAGTTGATTTCTGCAGTCATACATGTTTGTTGTGGTTTACCCTTGGCCATATAGAGTTTTTCCCTCGTAACAACATTCTTCAAAACATCATCTGTAAATGGGGTGGGAAAAGGATCATGTAGGCAAGCGTCATTCAATTTTCTCAAATCTACACATATCCTAATCCATCCTTGTTTCTTCTTCTACACCACCATAGGCCCGATCCATTATGAATCTTCTACAAGTTCTATGACACCAGCTTCTAGCATATTTTCAATTTCTGCCTTCACCCTATCTTTGTATATTGGATTCAATCTGTACGGTCTCTTTATGATATGTCTTGATTTTGGCTTCAAATGGATATTCATCTCTCCTAGCTCTCCTGCTAACCCCTTCATCTCTAAGAATAAGGCATTGTATTCCCACACTAATTATGTGATCCTTTCTATTGTCTGATTATCCCAATAATCACTTATACTTGCCATCTTTGGATTTTCTGCAATTCCAATTTTGACCTTCTTGATATTTAATGGTGCATCCTAATCTTCTAAATCTAGCTTGGGACCTTCTACTTCCCTTTCACCTTCCACTTCTTGGATCTGTATATTTCGCGGATTATCTTCTGTTGGATATTCTTCTTCTTTTGTGATGTGATAATAGTGTAGCAATTGTTTAATTGTCTTTCTAGCCTGTTTCTGATATGTTGAGATTATTTCAAATTATGGTTCTTCAAATATCCTGTCTCTTACTACTTTCATCGTTGTATCTATTTTTGTACTTTCATCTCAAAGGAAAATGTAACTACAAAATTTTGATGTATTTGTTCCTAGTTAGCATTTTCTCTGCGTTGTTCCTGTTATGTGTACCAGTTCTTCAGAATGCCTTCTAGTGTGTGAATAAAATGGTGTGGCAATTATTCTGGTGGTACTAATATCCATTGAACTATGCACTTATCTACATGTTCTTGAGGTTTTCCAAATCCCTCATATTTCTCCTCACATCTATTCTCCTGCTCTGCGTCTAATCTAATGCACAGTAACCTTTTGCACTGAAACCAATTGTTGATATTTTCCTTGTGTGTACCCCACCATATTGGATGTGTAGCTTTTAAAGAAATATATAACAAGGAAATCTCTTATTTTCCATAACCTCTACCTCAAAATTCATTAAAAATTCTTCTAAATCATTCAAAACATAAAAAGTAAGAGGTTCTCTTACCTCTGTACCAACCCATCTCAGTGTGCGCATCATTCTGGCACATCTTCTAGTAGATAATTCATGTAATCATTGTTGCCAGTTTTCTAATCCTGTGTCAGAATCTGAAGCGCAGGAACTAATACTCCTCCAATTGAGCATGTCATTTGTAGTTGGGTTTATATAATCCTCTTCAAACACGATAGTTTTGTATAGTTGATTCACATATTCTGTAAGAATATTGTCTATCGCAGGTTCCACATACCTTCCTCCTTCTAAGGGATATAATGGCGCAATAAATTTGTATTATCTAGATTCAAAGATCATCTTTCTTGTCTTCAAGTTGATAATAGTATGGTTATCAAAAACCCAATCCATACCCAACAATGATGGATATGGAAAAGTATTATCTACTATGTCAATGACCTCAAAGTCTGCCATGGTGTGCACACCATCTATATCTACTGGAATTCCCTTCAACCTACTAATTGGCACTAGTCTGTGTTGATTTTCCAATTTCAACTGAATAGGTGAATACCCTAATTGTGGTTCTCCCATAACTTCCTAAGTCTTCTTTGGCAGAACATTGACTTCAGATCCTAAGTCTAGCATGATATCCCCCATATTGAAATCTCCTATGTTGGCATTCAATATGAATTCCTTGTTGGTTCTTCTCTTCTTACAGAACTGATTTACTCTTTTTATCCCTTCTTCCCCATGATTACACTTTTCTAACAAATTTTGCAGTGCTTGTAAGGAATTTTTATCATTCATCAATTTGACACGGGATCCCAAAAAGTTTCTTAAGTTACTTACTTTTTATGAAGACTGCTCTTGATTGGTATGATCAAATAATGAAGGCATGTCATACACTGGTATCTCATCTTTTGGTTTTGTCCCTGAAGTAGACACACTATTTTCTTTCAAAATCTCATGCCTAGCTTCCTTGAATATTTATTTCTCTTTGTGTGCATCAAACTTTTGTTCAAGCATTGTATTTTTCCTGACCCACTAGTACTGGTCCTGATCCTTCTTGGCTACATCTTCTCCTATCTTAGCTCCACCTCTAATAACTATGTTAATCTTCTTCACGTCCTCTTCTCTTTTTTCCACCTCGATCCATTGCACATTCTGATTGGTCTGGTTCCTCTTGTCATGTATCTTTATCAAAAGTGTTGGACAATCTTGTGTTTCATGGTATGTTGCATGACAATACATACATGTCGCAGGTGGATGTGGGCAGTCTCTTGCATAGTTCCCTGGTTTCTGACAGTTATGAAAAACAATGGGTTCTCGACCTCCTCCAAAGCATCTTCCTCCACAACCTCCTCCTCTGAAGCCTCCTTTGTTTCCTTGATTATCTCCATGAGGTGTGTATTACTGCGGTCCTTGATTATACTGGGATTGTGTGTTATTGTATTGCAGTGGTGTTGCACATTGTTTTGCAGGATTATATTGTTGTTTCCATTAAAACTTTTGTGCATTATATTGTGGTTGTGCTGTAAACTGTTGTGCGTTATTTTACTATGGTTGGTGCACATTGTTATATTATGGTTGTTGTGCAGGTTGTCCTATTACATGTTCATCATGTACTTGATATGTATATGCAATCCTTTCTTTAATCATCTCCAAGGTTCTACAATCCTTGTCTTCATGTCCAACCAACTTAGAAAAGTTACAAAATGTACTCTTCGGTATTGTTTGATATTTTTGCATTAGGGGGAAGTGATAGGGATCATGCCCGTGTGTTTTTCAAATCTCACACCATGGTGCTCCTGAAGCTAAAGGGTTTGGCATACCCACTCCAATATATTGCGTAAATAATGGACACTCATTCTTGTGATGGCATTATGTTCTGCACATTGTACACCAGACATCTTCTCTTTTCTCCTTTCCTTTCTTTTGATTCAACTGGAATGTTAAGTTCTTCAGATCTTGTTTTAGTTCTTCCATAGTTGGATCTGTATGCTTGTACTAGTTTTACTCTAGTTGTAAGGTTGCATGCAGAGCCTCACCCTAACTTTGGAATTTATTTCTTCTCAAAGGATACTTCAAGTGTAGCAACAAAGAATTAACAAACAAATGTCTATATTGTGTGTTAGTAATAATGTACTTTAACTTACCTTTTAGCCTCTTGAAATGTTGGTCTACTTCCTAGACTGATTCTCTTGGTTTCTACTTAATCTCTATCATTTCATTCATAAACTGGTCTTTTGAGATTAGTTTCTGAAATTCATTGATTAATTTCCTCTTCACATATGTTATAGTTGTAGGCGTTCCCGTTGGGTTATTTGTTGAGAGACCCGTGTACCATTCCAATGTGCGGTCTCTAAATGTGATTTCCAACTGTGAAACCTCTGTATCTTCATTTGTAATATGCTTTTCTGCCCATATATTCTCACATATGAGAAAATTATTTCCTAGATCACTTGACCCGTCCCCTCGGGACTCTGGTAACCTAATGGTTGGATCTTGTCCTACCATTATGAAATTTGTTAAACTACCACCTCTACATGGTGTATACACTTGAATGCTACTTGTTGAACTCACACTTCTGCTTGAGTTTCCACTTGACCCATGTCCTGTAAAAATTCTTCTACCATTAATCACTTGTTGGTTAATCAGTTCTTCTTTAGTTGTCTTAGTCGCACATGGGGTTGTGGGTTCCACACTAATTTATATCTGGAATGGAGAACCTTATTCTACATTGAACATATGACCTCTGGTTTTCCTCTCATATGTGGTGCACAAGATATCCCCAATATTCCCCATGGCATGGAGATCATATACCTCTTCCTCATCACTATCCAATCCCTCTCGCTCAGCTACTGTCCTCTTTTTTCTATTCATCTTATATTGGTAGGGTCATTCGATGCGCATCACACCTGCATTCCTTATTATTTCCCTTGTTTGTTTTTCATCCATCAAGACGGGGTCCATGGCTTCCTTATTTTTTCTACTCTTCAGAGCCTTCTCCTTTTCTCAAATATTCCTTGGTGATTCCCCCAACTCCCCCATGCACGCACAATGATCTATTTTTTTTATTCCATGGTCATCACACCTTTATCATTTAATGAAATCTTGATCGATGTGTAAAGAGACCTAATGTATCTCCCTCTGGAACCCTTCAAGAAATCATACTCTACAGTAGTATATGACTCTATTGTATCTACTGCAAACTTAGTGATAAACCCCATGGTAATACTATCTAATCAAAAATCCACTTCGTGTGTGAATTTTTTATTAACCCTTTCCAATCGCTCAATACTTTCAACAGTCCACTCTACTGGCCTGATCCGATTAGTCGAATGGGTATATTTCAATCTCAATATTCACTCCTGTAATAACTCTAGAAAATAATAGAAATATGCTTCATGCAAATCAATAAACACATACCTATGTAGGTATTGGCGTGGTGTATACCTGGAACCCTTGTTATCTTTCTGCGTGAACTCTAGTTTCTTTTTCTCCAACCATATTTCAATATCTTTCTTCGTAGGATTCCATGGCCTGAACATCCCTTTCTACCACTGCATATTTTTCACCAAACCCCTTCTTGGCTATCCTTCTTAGTTCTAGTCGGCAGTTGAACCATTTGTTGGATGTATCGGCTGACGCGGGTTCTACCTTAGTTCTCAACCAATACCCTTTTCACCATCGGTCAGCCCTTCTAGTAAACCAGAAGGCTACACCATGCACAAAGTGAAAAACGCAGTCTCACCCGAGATGGTTTATGGGTGACTGCAAGACGTAGGTGTCTGTAGTCATGGAAGGGATTGGGGTTGTTCTTATTACTTCTATTTATACTTTAACATGCATTATATTCTACCATTTGTCAAATCTACTGTTTCATTCATTCTAGTGCGCATTGTAATTAAATCCATTTATCCATCTAACCATTTAACCATAATTGCAGAAATAAAAAATCATCTAGACACATTGCAACACAAGGTTTTACAGTGGTTCACCCCCCCCAGGGATACATCCACAAAGATATTCTTTTTATTTCTTCTTCTTCATCAAAATAACTTTGTGCGCATTACATTATGTTATATGTGAATAGTAGTGAGGCGGACCAACGTCGCACCAAGCTCCACAGCTTGCGACCTGACCCTTAGTTACAACAACTCCATCTGAGCTTCACAATTCTCATCAAATGGAAGGCTCTACCAAAAGTATGATACCCTCTCTCAATAAGGACACCAAAAAGATAAAGATGTGATAACACTCTCAACATCATCCTTCAATCTACCTCAAACATCTTATTTATACTACAAAATGGGTTAAAACCCTTACAATATGACTCCAAAACCCTAACCCTAACATGGCTAGTTTTGTCCACATATGTGTCAGATTTCTGCAAATCTTGTCATGCGCTGCTTCCTTTGCCTTTTGTCATGTTGGTCTTCCCTCTTTTTTGGCGTGCACTATTCCCTTTGGTCCATGCTGCCATGCTTACTGTGTTTACTCCTAAAAATATTTGCTCCAACATTAGGTTTTATTTATGGGCGCAAAGAACTATTCAAGAATTTTTACTTTCTAAAGAATAGGCAGATATATAGGAAACTATGGTTTGTATTAGTTTTTAAATGCAATCTGTGAGCTCATATAGGACATATCTTATATTTTTGTAAACATTGTAAAAGTGCTTAGGGCACCTAAAGAATGTGATTTTTTATTATAATTGGAATAGAAATTGCATTATTTTTTCTTTGGAAAAAAATATGTTGGAGTATCAAGGGTTAATTGAACAATTTGTAGGTAGCTATGTTGCTTTACTTCACTTATTTATTATTTAAAAAAAGAATAAGATATCTTTAATAATATCTATACTTTATCGTGGTGTATAAAAATCATAGGAAACAAAGTATGGAGTAGAGCCACCATAAAATATTTTTGAGAGATGACATGAAGAAGGCCTTTGAAATAATTCATATGGTTTATAGAGCACTCACTACTATGGCACACTTTCAATTTACACAATTAGATATATTGTACTATAAATATAGATATACTCATTACA
>ML821505.1:70709-101165 GCA_009831015.1 Picea engelmannii
TCCTTCCTTAAACTTCTTCTATTTGATATGGATGTCATGTCATGCTTTATCCTTTGCTTTCTATAGCTCTTGATGGAAACCTCCTATGATTCTTTCCTCTTCTAATTCCATCAATTGAGCCAATATTTCCTGCATTGTGACCCTTTATGTCATGTCTGTAATTGTTGCAATGTGCAGACTTGGTAACAAATAATCTAAGGGAAATATTGCTTCATGTCCATACACCAATATAAAGGGTAGCTTCCCTATTAGCTTCTTTCATGTAGTTATATAAGCCCAAAGTACTGTTGGTACCTTCAAATCCCAATCATCTATGTTCACATTACAAATATTTGTCAAGGAATTTTCCAAAATCTTGTTGAAGGCTTCCACTATTCCATTTGTTTGAGGGTGATAAGGACTACTCTTTTGGTGGTGTATCTTAAACTCTTCAATCATTGCCTCAATTGTATTGTTAATAAAGTGAGTCCCATGATCACTCATCAATATTCTTGGACATCCAAATCTTGTTACTACAAGTTCAAATAAAAATCGCAATGCGATCCTTTATTGGTGTTGCCTCAACTCATCTGGTCAAGTATCTCGTCATTGTAATGATATATCTGGCTCCTGATCTTCTAGCTGGTGGATTAATTGGACCTACAAAGTCTATTTCCCACTTATCAAACACTTGTTACGTTACTTGAGTTATAAATGGAATTTCATTCGTCTTTGATGGTTTCCCAACTCTTTGAAAAACATCGCACTTCTAATATTATTCCTTTGAATCCTTGTGAATTGTTGGCCACCATAACAGTGTGCGTAATACCTTTTGTATGATAGTTTTTCCTGCGTAGTGTCCTCCAAAAATCCCTTCATGCGCCTCTACCAAAATAATAGGCCTTTCATGCTCCATCACACATCTCCTTAAGATGTTATCTGCTCCAATTTTGTATAAATGACCTACAATCAACTGATAATCTGCATCTCTTACCACCAAAATTTTCTTCTGTGTAATAGTAAATTCTCTTGGTGCAAATATTTTACTCAAAAACTCAATAATGTCAGCAAAATACCCATCATCTATCTAACATGAAAACAATTGTGCATCTGGAAATTTGTCTTCCAAATTATTGGTTTCTTCTCCATTAGTTATCCCCAATAAGTGATCTAGTCGTGCATTCACTCTTCTAGGCTTCACCACTACTTCAAAATCAAATTCTTGGAACAAAAGTAGCCATATGCATATCCTTTCCCCCAACAGAGAAGAATGATATGTAAACATCTTGAAATGTTTCCCTAACAAGTAATGTATGAATTTTTGCAAATCATACACCGTAGCTAATTCTTCCCTTTATGTAGTGTTATAGTTATGTTCTAAATATGATAACTTTCTTCTTGCAAATGCAATAGGGTGATGTATATCACATTCTCTTGGTTGGGTTAATACTACTCCTAATGCTATTGCAGATGCATCGACATACACATGAAATTATGTATCCCAATCTGGAAATACTAGAATCGGCACAGTAACCATCTTCTCCTTCAAGATATCCAAAATCTATTTGCATTCATCATTCCATTGATACTTAGATTCCTTCTTCAACAAATTCTCCATTGGCGTAGTGATATGTGCATATCCTCTTATGAACTTTCTGCAATACCCTGTATGGCCCAATGTACTCTTCAACTGACACACTGACTTTGGTGGTGGTAAGTTAACTATGACAACAATTTTAGTAGGATCAACTAGCAGACCCTGTTTACACACCACCTGTCCTAACAAAATCCCGAAAGGTGCACTAAAAATACATTTCTTAATGTTCAATGATGTCTGAAATTGTCTGCATCTGTCTAACATCATCCTTAATACTTCAACAAGTTGAACACTATCCATTCATCCAAGTAAACCTCCAAAAACTTATGAATAAAGTCCTTAAAAGATGCTACTACTACCCTCGAAAAAATGGTTGGTGCATTATTCAATCCAAATGGCATAGCTATATGCTGAAAAGATCCCCATTATGTAGCAAATGTTGTCATATGCCTATCTTCTGGTGCTATCCTAATCTAATGATATCCTGAGAATCCATATATGAATGAATAAGCTTCTTGATCCCCTATAGTTTTTATTGCAAGATTTGCCTCACCATTGCTATCTTGCACATAGGGCCTTTTTTTATTTCCCTATGTAGACTTATCATCCCTTTTTGACAAATCCAGAGCTAAAAATAAACATTTTTCCACACATACGCACCCTATCAGCTATACAACAAGTGTATATGCAGGATGCTCCACTATAGCCCACGTACATCAGGATTTGTGCCAGAAAATACAAAAATGGAGTTGGGCTTCCATGTCACGACAAGAACTCTCTGATCCTTGGCCTTCCATATACTGGAAACATTCTGAATCGGCCCTTCAGTTGCATTTTGAAGGCTATAAGAGCACAATTTCAAGCTATGGAAAAGAGGAGAAAACATTCAACTTTGAGAGCAAAGTTACTCTGGAGAAATTACTTCATATTGAGTCTGCATCCCTTTGTCCCTCAAGTCTGAACATAGTGTTCAACCCCCAAGATATTTCCCTATTGTTGAGAGAATCTCATTCTCTCTCTCTTTTGAGCTTGCCTTTGGTAGAGGATTGAAGTGGTGGAGAACCAGCTGGAAGGAACTTGGTTCCTTGGTTTCGAACCATGCCGACACAAAAGTCTATAATGTTGACACTTCTGTTGATCAATTATTAATAGAAATAATCCTTTCCCATCTTATTGGTATCGTGAAAATATATGATTATTATCCATGGGCATGTTTGTAATGTTTATTAATGGATTATACTATCTGATGTGATAACCCCTTTACATTATCACTATATACTTGCTTTGCTTTTTTGTTAAGAACTTATTGCAAGTATAAATCTTTGGGTCAAAGTGCTCAATGGTGGAACATCATCAAACATTGGATCGAGGTAGGCCTCTTTCTTATCTTTCACATTAGTTTATATAGCATACAATGGAATTGAGTTGATTTCTACAGTCATACATGTCTGTTGTGGTTTACCCTTGGCCATAGAGAGTTTTTCCCTCGTAACAGAAATGGAAACTCCACTGGGGATAGATCTTTCGTCTAAGGGTTGAAGTACTTTTTCTTCTTGCATTTCTCTTTTTCCTTTGTGTTTCTTGTCATATCACTGCTTGGCAGATTCTGTTCACTCTGAGTCTGAGTTTTCATCCTTTTTTCCCTTGCTTGACCTTGTTTTAAAGCCTGTATGCTCCTTTTTCTTTGACAGTCGTGTACACACGCATGCTGCATCTCTGCAAGCTGCGTATATATGCACTATTCTCTTGAACAGTCTTGTATACCACTTGTCCTTGCTTGTTTGCTTGGTTTAGTGACTGTTGGGTGAGTTTTGATGTTTGTTGAGAGTTATTAGGTCTTTGTAGTGCTTGTTGAGCTTATCTGGGTTGACAAGAACCCTGTTGGGAGTTGAATTTATGGGTGTAGTCTTTCTCATTGTTTTTCATTTTTTGGTTTTTCCTTGAACCCTGGGTTGTTTGCTTGGTTGCTTGGTATTCTGCTTGAGTTATTTCGTTTATACACAGTAGAATTTATATATCAGGTTGCTTTTCAGTTCATGAATTTTCTCTTTAATATATTGAAAATACAAAAAAATAAGCATTTTTCATTGGTTAACGTTTTTGTCTTTGAACCTTTATCATTAGCTTAGTACATTTAGCGAAATATTTCATTTTACTTCTGAATTGTAGAGTTGAAATTGAAATTTGCACTTTTTTTATTAGCATATCATTCATTGAAAAGTTAAAGGTAGACTTTGCATTATATTCATATTTATCTTTTGTAGAGTCATAATGTCATGAGTTTCTCTTCCATACCCTTTTGAGTAATCACAGCCAATAAAATTCATGCTTTAAACTAAATTGATTAGTCACGATTTTATTTTTAGGGTGCACAAACTAGCCTAGGATTTAGTGCCTTGGAATAGGATTTTGTGAGTAAAATTCTCCAAGGAAATTAAATCAACATATGTATTTGAGACAGGGAGTTGAGAAGTCCATTGTATAATTGGTAATATCAGGAGGCTCCACTCACATCGAAGTTAATCACGAGGTCGCGCAAAGTTATTTGAAGGGATAACCCCTGGATACTCGCCTAGCGTCAGAGATATTTCTGTGGATTTATTCGTATTTGGGGATCTTTCTAGTATCCATAACTCTGTGAGAGGTTGTGCTTTCAAGGTTTCGGGCTTTGCTACCCTGCCCATACGGTGATCCAGACTTACGACTGCTCTCCTGTGCATTGGTTATACAATGGTTTATTAGTTGCTTGACATAGGTATCTCATAAGTTACTTGCAGGGGTTATTCTTCTTGTATCCTAGGTCAGATAGAGGTCGGACAACACACAACCTTTATGGAGGATTACCTCTCCGGGTGGATCTAACCGACTGGTTGTTAAGCCCACGAGGGCCTCTATAACTGATTTTTTTACCTCCAAATTTAGCAGGGAGTCTCAGGTCCCTCTTGGATAAGGCATATCTTCTTTAGCGAGGGAGGCCACTCAACCACTTTAGCCTATTCACATTCATATTGGTCGTTTGAATTTTTGGTATGCTATTTGATTACTAGTTGGCCTTAAGAGTTTATATTGAGTTCTCTTTATCATGGATAGTGGAGTTCCTTTTGCTCCCTCTTTTACTGCTATCCCCCCATGATGTTCATGGGGGAAAATCCATCCGTTTTATATAATGGTATGCAGAACTATGGCACTCAGTCCGCGCCTTGGGTCTCTAGTAATTCTCTTGTTGATATGTCATCGCACTTTCCATCCTATGTCTCACCTCCTTATGCAAATACAAGTTTCGGGTCTGGGGGCATGATGCCTCCTTCTTATCCCTCTCCGTTTGGTGGGAGTCATATCCTTCAAACACCTATTACAGTATGTGGTTGGAATATTCCTTCCTATGAATCCACTATGCGAGAAGTAAGTTCCCAACTACACAATCATTCTACTTGTTACACTTCATCTGCTTATCCTTATTTCACTATGTCGATTCCTACGAACACTTTTCCCATGGAGGACCTTCGTCTGCCCTCTGGTGTTTCATCCAGGGGGAATTATTTTTATAGTATGGGAAACCCCCCTCACAAATTTCCTTCATATGGGGGAAACATATATCCTCACATGAGTAACCCTTGTCATGTCACTTTCTCTTCATAGGTGGCTTCCTCAGTGTCGATTCCCTTACAACCCTTTATGAATCAGTATGGAGGAGGATACTATCTTGTTGGACTGGGACAAGGTGTAAACCAAGATCCTTCCTGGCCTGCAATTTCTCAGAACCAATCTTTCCTTGGACCTTGGTCTCAAATGCTACAATTCACCACCGCCACAAGTCCAGTCACTGCATGTCATATTGGCATTATATCACCAACCTCTGCTAGTCATGTTGGAGATTGGTCGACAACCTCTGCGAGTCATGTTGAATACCTGCAACCAACCACTGCAAGTCATGATGGGGGCACAAGTTCAGTCACTGCGTGTCATACTAGCATTATATCACCAACCTCTGCTAGTCAGGTTGGAGATTGGTCGACAACCTCTACGAGTCATGTTGAAGACCTGCAACCAACTGCTGCAAGTCATGTTGGGGACACAAGTCTAGTCACTGCGTGTCATACTAGCATTATATCACCAACCTCTTCTAGTCATGTTGGAGATTGGTCGACAACCTCTGCGAGTCATGTTGAAGACCTGCAACCAGTCACTGCAATTCATGCTAGGGGCACAAGTCTAGTCAATGCATGTCATACTGGCATTATACCACCAACCTCTGCTAGTCATGTTGGAGATTGGTCAACAACCTCTACGATTCATGTTGAAGACCTGCAACCAGCTGCTGCAAGTCATGCTGGGGACACAAGTCCAGTCACTGTGTGTCATACTACCATTATATCACCAACCTCTGCTAGTCATGTTGGAGATTGGTCGACAACCTCTGCGAGTCATGTTGAAGACCTGCAACTAGCCACTGCAAGTCATGCTGGGGGCACATGTCTGGTCACTGCTAGTCACACTGCACATTCATCACCAACCTCTGCTAGTCATGTTGGGGATCCATCACCAACCTCTGCTAGTCATGTTGGAGATTTTCTACTAGCCCCTGAAAGTCATGCTGGGAGCATGTCACCAACCACCGCAAGTCAAGCTGGGGGCACTCATATGATTAAGAAGCCTAGATTTATCAGACGTAAGCCTAGATTCTTTTGCAGGATTTGTGAAGGAAGCCACCTTACTCATTTGTGTCTTATCACTATTGGGATACCAGAAGTGTGGGGATCACCTAAGGGACCTTTGGGTTCTAAGGAATCTATATCACAACACTTTGTTCCTTCTTTGGTTGATACAACAGTCATGCCGATGCAATCTTCGGTTGACAACCCTTTCCCTTTAGGGGTTGATGCATCCTTTGATCTTGTTGTCTCACATCCCATTCAATATGTGGTCGTGTCGATGCAATCTTCAATCGACACCTCTCCTATGTTCGGGGGTGATGCATCTCTTGACCTTGTTGTCTCACATATTGTTCAACCAACGTTCGTGTCGATGCAATCTTCGACCGACAACACTCTTATTTTTTGGGATGATGCACCTCTTGACCTTGTTGTCTCACATCCTATTCAACCAATGGTTGAGGAAGTGGTCACATCGATGCAATATTTGATCGACCCCACTCTTCTCTCTGAGAGTGACAAGTCGAAGGAAGCAATCGTGCCAATGCAATTTTTGGTCGATCCCACTCTTCTGGTTCTGGTTCAATGCCTTCTATGCCATGTCCTTAGCATTTCTATTACTTCACCTTCTGAACAAGAGAGAGTTTTACTCTTCCCGAGTTCTCTCCCTCCAAGTCTCGATGAGGTTCCCTTTGATTGGGATGGTCTTGTGGGGTATCCAATGCCTCTGCCTATGTCTTTTCCAGAAAGAGACATTATCTGATATAACACGAAGACGATAACCTCCGTTATCACTTTTCCTTCCTCGAATTGGAGATCTTTGGGTCCTCCCAAGCTTGTGTCGGTTCTTCATAAGATACTGAAATTCCACAGAAGGTCCGCACAGGAGCCTTGGATTCCCCCATGGCTTGCCATCTAGAATCTTCCAAACAAGTCTTAATTAAGCTCTTTTCCGACTCGTCAAAAAACCAAAAATATTGCCGAGTGATTTCTCCATTTCACACTCATTAAACTGTATTTGAAAGGTCATGAGTTAAGCTCTTTTCTGACTCATTATAAAAAATGGAAAAGATTGCCGAGTGAACTTGTCTTTTTCACACTCCTAAATTGGATTTGAAAAAACGTCTATTTGGCACAAGTTTACCCCCTTTTCACACCAAGTAGACTACAAGACATAAAAAAGGATATTTTTTGGCATTAATTTGTGATTGCATCTCATGCCCTCGCTTGCAGTATTGAGCCTTTAACCAGTTCTCGCTTTGCATTATAAACCGTTGCCTAAGCAATTTTTCATCCTCAACCAAGCAGAGCCTTTTTTATATCCTTCTCAATTTGACACCCTATACCCTGGAGGAAACATCACCCCGAGTGTTCATCTCCCGCATGCATTTCCTTGCATTAAGCATAGGTATGTTCCACTACTGGAGCTAGTTTTTCTTACTTGCGACACTTGTTTCCTCCTCTGTATCATAGAATTCATTTGTTATGAAAAAATGAAAAAATACGGGTGAGAAGGGAGTACTATATTATAATTGGCAGCAGTTGTGTCGCCTTTGAATAGAGCACAAAATTTTTGAGTCCTTGTGTCATCATAATTTTTGGTTTTAGCATGGCCTTAGGAAGCTGATCTCGTTACAGAATTTTCTCTACCGACTGGTTACTCTTCCAGTCACTATAGAGAATGTTATTGATGCCTCCTACATCTAATCGTCACACCATTGAGTCTATGTTGTCGGAGTCTCCCACATGTATCATGCTCTTGTTCAAAGGAAGTCTCACAACCTGCGTCGACCACTCCTCAGAAATCTTGAATTTGCATGTCGGCCATACCCTCACTTTGTCTCAGAATCACATGATACTATGGTCTTATCACGCACCCTGGCCCTACTTGCATCATCGGTAGGTCACCTTGAACCCAACAATCGACATTTCAACATTGGCCATTGATTGGGTGGTTTCCCTTGTGTTCGAAGGCAAGATATCTATTCACACTTTGGGATTCGTGCAATGTCTTGGATTCCATTAGCCTTATTGATGCTTTCCTCACCTCTGTCAACAGTTTTCATCATCGGCTATTATTCAAAGGTTCTTTTTCATGTACCGCTTGCATTTGATACATGCAAAAAATGCATAGGGTCGTTGGTTCGTGAACATGTTCTCGTCCGATATCCACCAAATCATGAAGCTCTTTATTTGTTCCTCGTGCTGACTGATGAGAGATGCCTTAATTCTCTCCTTTCAGCGGGTCTCTTTCCTTCGACTTCAACTCATCTATTCTGGATACGAGACCTAGAGTTTTATGTGTACCTTGAGGCTTGTAGTCATTAGTGGCAGGCTCTCTCTCCATTGACAAATGGAAATACATCAATGTCTCCTGATCAATGGATTTATCAAGTGTTCGACACTAACTCCTTTATTCACACTTGTAGGAATGTACTTGGTGCCTTGATACCTACTTTCATTATTGGTAGGTTGTCTCACATTTGTTAACAGTATACCTCAATGATCGATAATCAAATGATGTCTCATTATGTTCGACCTCAACTCCTTTATTCACATGATGTAGACTTGCACTCTTGGTGGATAGTGTAGAAGACTTGAAGATATCACTATGTGGCTGCAACTTTCCTAAGCTGTTGCTTCCCTTTCATTGGACCAACACCTGTTTGACTTTAGTGATCATGGGAGATCAGATTGTACTCCATGATATACAGATATCTTCATATTGATTTTGAGACTAGTTTTCACTGGGCCTTGTTCGTGACTATGACAATTTTTGGCATATAACCGCAATTTCATCTGCCTATTCATGGCCACAGACACTTACTTGGTATATTTTCTCCATGGATCTACATTGTATTCTTGGCAGCCATGTATGCAAAGTCAATATAGAATGTAATGAGCAATCGAGTTCATCCAGTTGGTTCTCTACCACTCCACTCCTGGGTTATTTATAATGTATTTCGACCATCACAGATACTCCTCTGATCTCACACATTAAGGGGCATCTGTTATAACAAGATTTGCCTCACCATTGCTATCTTGCATAGAGGGCCTTTTTACATTTCCCTATGTAGACTTATCATCCCTTTTTGACAAATCCAGAGCTAAAAATAAACATTTTTCCACATATATGCACCCTATCAGCTATACAACAAGCGCATACACAGGATGCTCCACTACAGCCCGCGTACATCAGGATTTGTGCCAGAAAAATACAAAAATGGAGTTAGGTTTCCATGTCACAACAAGAGATCTCTGATCCTTGGCCTTCCATATACTGGAAACGTTCTGAATCGGCCCTTCAGTTGCATTTTGAAGGCTATAAGAGCACAATTTCGAGCTATGGAAAAGAGGAGAAAGCATTCAACTTTGAGAGCAAAGTTGCTCTGGAGAAATTACTTCATATTGAATCTGCATCCCTTTGTCCCTCAAGTTTGAACACAGTGTTCAACCCCCAAGCTCTTTCCCTATTGTTGAGAGAATCTCATTGTCTCTCTCTTTTGAGCTTGCCTTTGGTAGAGGATTGAAGTGGTGGAGAACCAGCTGGAAGGAACTTGGTTCCTTAGTTTCGAACCATGCCAACACAACAGTTTGTAATGTTGACACTTTTGTTGATCAATTATTAATAGAAATACTCCTTTCCCGTCCTATTGGTATCGTACAAATATATGATTATTATCCATGGGCATGTTTGTAATGTTTATTAATGGATTAAGCTATATGATGTGCTAACCCCCTTACATTATCACTATATTCTTTCTTTTCTTGTTTGTTAAGAACTTATTGCAGGTATAAAGCTTTGGGTCGAAGTGCTCAACGATGGAACATCACCAAACGTTGGATCGAGGTAGGCCTCTTTCTTATCTTTAACATTAGTTTATATAGCATACAATGGAATTGAGTTGATTTCTGCAGTCATACATGTTTGTTGTGGTTTACCCTTGGCCATATAGAGTTTTTCCCTCGTAACAACATTCTTCAAAACATCATCTGTAAATGGGGTGGGAAAAGGATCATGTAGGCAAGCGTCATTCAATTTTCTCAAATCTACACATATCCTAATCCATCCTTGTTTCTTCTTCTACACCACCATAGGCCCGATCCATTATGAATCTTCTACAAGTTCTATGACACCAGCTTCTAGCATATTTTCAATTTCTGCCTTCACCCTATCTTTGTATATTGGATTCAATCTGTACGGTCTCTTTATGATATGTCTTGATTTTGGCTTCAAATGGATATTCATCTCTCCTAGCTCTCCTGCTAACCCCTTCATCTCTAAGAATAAGGCATTGTATTCCCACACTAATTATGTGATCCTTTCTATTGTCTGATTATCCCAATAATCACTTATACTTGCCATCTTTGGATTTTCTGCAATTCCAATTTTGACCTTCTTGATATTTAATGGTGCATCCTAATCTTCTAAATCTAGCTTGGGACCTTCTACTTCCCTTTCACCTTCCACTTCTTGGATCTGTATATTTCGCGGATTATCTTCTGTTGGATATTCTTCTTCTTTTGTGATGTGATAATAGTGTAGCAATTGTTTAATTGTCTTTCTAGCCTGTTTCTGATATGTTGAGATTATTTCAAATTATGGTTCTTCAAATATCCTGTCTCTTACTACTTTCATCGTTGTATCTATTTTTGTACTTTCATCTCAAAGGAAAATGTAACTACAAAATTTTGATGTATTTGTTCCTAGTTAGCATTTTCTCTGCGTTGTTCCTGTTATGTGTACCAGTTCTTCAGAATGCCTTCTAGTGTGTGAATAAAATGGTGTGGCAATTATTCTGGTGGTACTAATATCCATTGAACTATGCACTTATCTACATGTTCTTGAGGTTTTCCAAATCCCTCATATTTCTCCTCACATCTATTCTCCTGCTCTGCGTCTAATCTAATGCACAGTAACCTTTTGCACTGAAACCAATTGTTGATATTTTCCTTGTGTGTACCCCACCATATTGGATGTGTAGCTTTTAAAGAAATATATAACAAGGAAATCTCTTATTTTCCATAACCTCTACCTCAAAATTCATTAAAAATTCTTCTAAATCATTCAAAACATAAAAAGTAAGAGGTTCTCTTACCTCTGTACCAACCCATCTCAGTGTGCGCATCATTCTGGCACATCTTCTAGTAGATAATTCATGTAATCATTGTTGCCAGTTTTCTAATCCTGTGTCAGAATCTGAAGCGCAGGAACTAATACTCCTCCAATTGAGCATGTCATTTGTAGTTGGGTTTATATAATCCTCTTCAAACACGATAGTTTTGTATAGTTGATTCACATATTCTGTAAGAATATTGTCTATCGCAGGTTCCACATACCTTCCTCCTTCTAAGGGATATAATGGCGCAATAAATTTGTATTATCTAGATTCAAAGATCATCTTTCTTGTCTTCAAGTTGATAATAGTATGGTTATCAAAAACCCAATCCATACCCAACAATGATGGATATGGAAAAGTATTATCTACTATGTCAATGACCTCAAAGTCTGCCATGGTGTGCACACCATCTATATCTACTGGAATTCCCTTCAACCTACTAATTGGCACTAGTCTGTGTTGATTTTCCAATTTCAACTGAATAGGTGAATACCCTAATTGTGGTTCTCCCATAACTTCCTAAGTCTTCTTTGGCAGAACATTGACTTCAGATCCTAAGTCTAGCATGATATCCCCCATATTGAAATCTCCTATGTTGGCATTCAATATGAATTCCTTGTTGGTTCTTCTCTTCTTACAGAACTGATTTACTCTTTTTATCCCTTCTTCCCCATGATTACACTTTTCTAACAAATTTTGCAGTGCTTGTAAGGAATTTTTATCATTCATCAATTTGACACGGGATCCCAAAAAGTTTCTTAAGTTACTTACTTTTTATGAAGACTGCTCTTGATTGGTATGATCAAATAATGAAGGCATGTCATACACTGGTATCTCATCTTTTGGTTTTGTCCCTGAAGTAGACACACTATTTTCTTTCAAAATCTCATGCCTAGCTTCCTTGAATATTTATTTCTCTTTGTGTGCATCAAACTTTTGTTCAAGCATTGTATTTTTCCTGACCCACTAGTACTGGTCCTGATCCTTCTTGGCTACATCTTCTCCTATCTTAGCTCCACCTCTAATAACTATGTTAATCTTCTTCACGTCCTCTTCTCTTTTTTCCACCTCGATCCATTGCACATTCTGATTGGTCTGGTTCCTCTTGTCATGTATCTTTATCAAAAGTGTTGGACAATCTTGTGTTTCATGGTATGTTGCATGACAATACATACATGTCGCAGGTGGATGTGGGCAGTCTCTTGCATAGTTCCCTGGTTTCTGACAGTTATGAAAAACAATGGGTTCTCGACCTCCTCCAAAGCATCTTCCTCCACAACCTCCTCCTCTGAAGCCTCCTTTGTTTCCTTGATTATCTCCATGAGGTGTGTATTACTGCGGTCCTTGATTATACTGGGATTGTGTGTTATTGTATTGCAGTGGTGTTGCACATTGTTTTGCAGGATTATATTGTTGTTTCCATTAAAACTTTTGTGCATTATATTGTGGTTGTGCTGTAAACTGTTGTGCGTTATTTTACTATGGTTGGTGCACATTGTTATATTATGGTTGTTGTGCAGGTTGTCCTATTACATGTTCATCATGTACTTGATATGTATATGCAATCCTTTCTTTAATCATCTCCAAGGTTCTACAATCCTTGTCTTCATGTCCAACCAACTTAGAAAAGTTACAAAATGTACTCTTCGGTATTGTTTGATATTTTTGCATTAGGGGGAAGTGATAGGGATCATGCCCGTGTGTTTTTCAAATCTCACACCATGGTGCTCCTGAAGCTAAAGGGTTTGGCATACCCACTCCAATATATTGCGTAAATAATGGACACTCATTCTTGTGATGGCATTATGTTCTGCACATTGTACACCAGACATCTTCTCTTTTCTCCTTTCCTTTCTTTTGATTCAACTGGAATGTTAAGTTCTTCAGATCTTGTTTTAGTTCTTCCATAGTTGGATCTGTATGCTTGTACTAGTTTTACTCTAGTTGTAAGGTTGCATGCAGAGCCTCACCCTAACTTTGGAATTTATTTCTTCTCAAAGGATACTTCAAGTGTAGCAACAAAGAATTAACAAACAAATGTCTATATTGTGTGTTAGTAATAATGTACTTTAACTTACCTTTTAGCCTCTTGAAATGTTGGTCTACTTCCTAGACTGATTCTCTTGGTTTCTACTTAATCTCTATCATTTCATTCATAAACTGGTCTTTTGAGATTAGTTTCTGAAATTCATTGATTAATTTCCTCTTCACATATGTTATAGTTGTAGGCGTTCCCGTTGGGTTATTTGTTGAGAGACCCGTGTACCATTCCAATGTGCGGTCTCTAAATGTGATTTCCAACTGTGAAACCTCTGTATCTTCATTTGTAATATGCTTTTCTGCCCATATATTCTCACATATGAGAAAATTATTTCCTAGATCACTTGACCCGTCCCCTCGGGACTCTGGTAACCTAATGGTTGGATCTTGTCCTACCATTATGAAATTTGTTAAACTACCACCTCTACATGGTGTATACACTTGAATGCTACTTGTTGAACTCACACTTCTGCTTGAGTTTCCACTTGACCCATGTCCTGTAAAAATTCTTCTACCATTAATCACTTGTTGGTTAATCAGTTCTTCTTTAGTTGTCTTAGTCGCACATGGGGTTGTGGGTTCCACACTAATTTATATCTGGAATGGAGAACCTTATTCTACATTGAACATATGACCTCTGGTTTTCCTCTCATATGTGGTGCACAAGATATCCCCAATATTCCCCATGGCATGGAGATCATATACCTCTTCCTCATCACTATCCAATCCCTCTCGCTCAGCTACTGTCCTCTTTTTTCTATTCATCTTATATTGGTAGGGTCATTCGATGCGCATCACACCTGCATTCCTTATTATTTCCCTTGTTTGTTTTTCATCCATCAAGACGGGGTCCATGGCTTCCTTATTTTTTCTACTCTTCAGAGCCTTCTCCTTTTCTCAAATATTCCTTGGTGATTCCCCCAACTCCCCCATGCACGCACAATGATCTATTTTTTTTATTCCATGGTCATCACACCTTTATCATTTAATGAAATCTTGATCGATGTGTAAAGAGACCTAATGTATCTCCCTCTGGAACCCTTCAAGAAATCATACTCTACAGTAGTATATGACTCTATTGTATCTACTGCAAACTTAGTGATAAACCCCATGGTAATACTATCTAATCAAAAATCCACTTCGTGTGTGAATTTTTTATTAACCCTTTCCAATCGCTCAATACTTTCAACAGTCCACTCTACTGGCCTGATCCGATTAGTCGAATGGGTATATTTCAATCTCAATATTCACTCCTGTAATAACTCTAGAAAATAATAGAAATATGCTTCATGCAAATCAATAAACACATACCTATGTAGGTATTGGCGTGGTGTATACCTGGAACCCTTGTTATCTTTCTGCGTGAACTCTAGTTTCTTTTTCTCCAACCATATTTCAATATCTTTCTTCGTAGGATTCCATGGCCTGAACATCCCTTTCTACCACTGCATATTTTTCACCAAACCCCTTCTTGGCTATCCTTCTTAGTTCTAGTCGGCAGTTGAACCATTTGTTGGATGTATCGGCTGACGCGGGTTCTACCTTAGTTCTCAACCAATACCCTTTTCACCATCGGTCAGCCCTTCTAGTAAACCAGAAGGCTACACCATGCACAAAGTGAAAAACGCAGTCTCACCCGAGATGGTTTATGGGTGACTGCAAGACGTAGGTGTCTGTAGTCATGGAAGGGATTGGGGTTGTTCTTATTACTTCTATTTATACTTTAACATGCATTATATTCTACCATTTGTCAAATCTACTGTTTCATTCATTCTAGTGCGCATTGTAATTAAATCCATTTATCCATCTAACCATTTAACCATAATTGCAGAAATAAAAAATCATCTAGACACATTGCAACACAAGGTTTTACAGTGGTTCACCCCCCCCAGGGATACATCCACAAAGATATTCTTTTTATTTCTTCTTCTTCATCAAAATAACTTTGTGCGCATTACATTATGTTATATGTGAATAGTAGTGAGGCGGACCAACGTCGCACCAAGCTCCACAGCTTGCGACCTGACCCTTAGTTACAACAACTCCATCTGAGCTTCACAATTCTCATCAAATGGAAGGCTCTACCAAAAGTATGATACCCTCTCTCAATAAGGACACCAAAAAGATAAAGATGTGATAACACTCTCAACATCATCCTTCAATCTACCTCAAACATCTTATTTATACTACAAAATGGGTTAAAACCCTTACAATATGACTCCAAAACCCTAACCCTAACATGGCTAGTTTTGTCCACATATGTGTCAGATTTCTGCAAATCTTGTCATGCGCTGCTTCCTTTGCCTTTTGTCATGTTGGTCTTCCCTCTTTTTTGGCGTGCACTATTCCCTTTGGTCCATGCTGCCATGCTTACTGTGTTTACTCCTAAAAATATTTGCTCCAACATTAGGTTTTATTTATGGGCGCAAAGAACTATTCAAGAATTTTTACTTTCTAAAGAATAGGCAGATATATAGGAAACTATGGTTTGTATTAGTTTTTAAATGCAATCTGTGAGCTCATATAGGACATATCTTATATTTTTGTAAACATTGTAAAAGTGCTTAGGGCACCTAAAGAATGTGATTTTTTATTATAATTGGAATAGAAATTGCATTATTTTTTCTTTGGAAAAAAATATGTTGGAGTATCAAGGGTTAATTGAACAATTTGTAGGTAGCTATGTTGCTTTACTTCACTTATTTATTATTTAAAAAAAGAATAAGATATCTTTAATAATATCTATACTTTATCGTGGTGTATAAAAATCATAGGAAACAAAGTATGGAGTAGAGCCACCATAAAATATTTTTGAGAGATGACATGAAGAAGGCCTTTGAAATAATTCATATGGTTTATAGAGCACTCACTACTATGGCACACTTTCAATTTACACAATTAGATATATTGTACTATAAATATAGATATACTCATTACACTTTAAGTCTATGTTTATAAATGGAACATGAAGAGATGGAACAAAATCAAGCTAATCAACAAGACAGTGCAAATAATCTTAAGTACGATATCCCCTGCAAGTGATGACAAAAAGAGGCATGCAGGCAGTTCAAGCAATGAGAGTGGTTTGAGTGATGAATGGTGATCAATAGAATTGAATGTTACAGATTTTATATTTTGGAATGTTTGTTTGTAAAAGATAGACATATTGTTTAATGTGGATGTATTGTCTCGATTGCTATGACGATGGGTTACCAATAATTGTAATAACTATTATTGAAATTTTGATAATCGTGGACCTTTATATTGTCCCATTTTGTATGACAAAGGGTCACTTATTCATATATATCAAAATGGGTTTCCTGTTTTATTGCAGTTTTTAGGCTTGTAAAATGGTATATTGTCGATTAAATATATGAATGATTTACATGTTTTCCCACATACTGAATTTCTCGGGGAAACCCACTACGTGTTACACATTATTTTGGTCACTCTGGTGATGTCTCTAAAGTTATGTGTTCATGCTCTCATAAGGACTTTTTTCCTGAGAAAAGTGACTGCTTTCTTCTTCCACATAACATATTTTTAAGATGAGTTCGCAGGTTGACTATGTTGCAGGGTGCGAGAATATTGATTCTCACAGGAAACCCTATACCTATCTTGCTGTTAGGACCCTATAATGTACCTTTTTGCTCACACTTTTTGCTACCATTACATCCTTTTTCCACTCACATTTAAACTTACATTATCACCTTACCCTATCTCTCCAAAGGTATATAACGTCTCTTCTCCTTACTATATGTTTAATTTTTTTTGCATACAATTTTACATTACTCTCGTACTTAACCGTTGATCAGAAATATATAAGTGCTAAAACAGTTCGAACTGCATATTATCATTGTTGTTTAAAGGCCCGTTGCTGAAACAGTCAAAAGCATGCAAACCCCATGGCTGAAACAGTCCGTGGTCTACGATGTTGAAACAACAAATCAAACAAGAAGAAGTTGTTACACTCTCTGTGGTCTACGATGCTGAAACAACAATTCACACAAAGCTGTTACACTGACCACAATAGACGCACCTTGAGCCAGAATTAACCGTCAATGTTGCGTGAGACCACGTTGCTGAAACAGTCAGAACACAAATCCCGTTGCTGAAACAACCCGCGATTTGCGATGCTGAAACATCATACAACAACAATAACAAGAAGATAAATAAAGAAGTTGTTACTCCATCTGCAACAGAAACAGCTCACTCAACACCTTTTTAACTATTGTAATAGCATTTTGTTATGGGAGACTAGGATATCCTATTCCAGTATAGAGATTAGATCTGACTAAGAATAGGATTCAGATGTACACATGTAATTTGATGATCAAATTGTATCGAGCGGATTCTCCTCTTTAAATAAGAGGAAATCATCATTAGAGAGGACCTTCTTTTTAGCTAAGAAAGGATTTACAGAGAAGGACGTGTTTTACTTCAGACATTGTAACATGATACAATTGACAGATGAATAAAATATTGTTCTGAGCATTCCTTCCTAGTTCCTTTCATTTATGGGGAATCTTGTGAGAAGGGAGGGCCCACCTTCTTCACCCATTATCTCTGTAGTGTGTTAGTGTTATTTCTGTTCATGCCTTGATTAAATTATGTTTTGATGAAACACTACTTTACTAAACTTTGTTTTGCTGAAACTCTGCTTTACTGATTGTTACATTGTTTTCATATAATTCATGCTTGGGTAACTGTTAATCATTCTAGTTAGCAATCCTGTTTGGTGAATTTATGAAAGCATGATAATCAGGGACATGTGCTGAAGATTCCTTCTTGGGGAATAGGGTCATGTTCTCTGTTAAGAGATAGTTAGCCTTCAGTGTGTGTCAATCATTTCGATTAGTAATGAGTTCATGAAAGTGTGATGATCGGAAACATGTGCTGAAGATTACTGCTTGGGGAATAGGGTCATGTTCTCTGTTACAGAATAGTTGGTCTTTCCTTTTGCAGTAACCTAAAAGGTTTCTTTCCTAGATTTTTATTTCTTAATGTAATCCAGGATTCTTTGGATAATCATTTCTTTGAACTCTGCAATAGGTAGGTTGCTTTTCTGTAATTCAAAGTAGAACTTCAGTTTGTTCAAGGCAAGGTGTGATTAATGTATTTTTACTACAACTCTAGATTGCTTTTGAGATTGAGCATATATAGTGTGTGATTACCTTTGAAATAAACAGACTTCCCTAGGTTGACAATTTATGTAGCACTTGATTGTTTAGCTAAATAAGCAATTATAGTGACCAACATTTTGGCGCCGTTGCTGGGGAAGGTAATTATAGATGTCAAAAGCACGTATGTTCTTTCAGATATAAATATTGCATGAGAGGATGCAGAGACCCCAAAGAAACTGACCCTACAGGTGGTAGGGGTAGAGGAAGGGGAGGAAGAAAGACTTATATTGACGAGATTATATCAAAATCCGAATCTGCTGCCCCTCAACGACCAAACTCTCGAAAACCAAAATCCCAACCTTCCTTTCAAGCAAACTTTGAAACAAGGAAAGAGGTTTGGAGTCCTGAGACAGTTGAGAAACCAGCAGGAAACATTGAGGACAAAGCAAGCACAACAGGGGAGCAAACAGAAGAAAACATGGATGAGTATAATGAAGAACAGGCAGGTCCTGAAAGAGAGGTAAATGATGAAAACTCTTTTTCCACTTTAGGATTTCCTATTGGTGATATTCCTAGAGGGGTAGCTCCCATGAAGAACATTCCACTCTCAGCGTTACCTAACTTTCATGGTTTATCTTTAGAATATCCCGATGAATTCCTTTTTGAGTTTGACATATTATGCAAAAGTTATGATTACATTTCCAATGCTAAAAAATTAAAACTATTTCCAGCAACATTGAAAGGAAATGCACTAAGATGGTTCATGAGTCTTAGAGGTCATGTAATCACAACATGGGATCAGATGAAACAAAAATTCCTGCATAAATACCATGACTATTTCCGAACAAGAGAAAAAATAGAGGAACTATTCAAGATGATACAAAAAGAGGATTAAAATCTGGAGGACTTTGTAGAAAGGCTACAGTACAATCTACAAAGATCCAATCATCTCGATGTAAGTAAAGATATTCTTAAAATGATATTACTAAAAGGAGTAAGGGATGACTATCTAGATATGCTGAATATGCTTGGAAAAGGGGACATATCTAAAGAATCATATGATGAAATTGTTAACCTATGTAAAAGATATTCAAGAGGAGCTTCAAGGAATAGATCAAATAGCAGGGATACCACATTTTCAAGAGTTCAAAAATCAGCCAGTGGGGGAGCAACAAGAGCCGAAATAGGTAATTTACTTGAAGGTTTTAAAACTGAAATGTTAAGCTCTTTTGCCTCACAAATTGATACCCTACAGATTCAAAAGAAACAAGCCGAAGCAGAAGCAACTCTATCCATATTTTGTTCTAAATGCAAAGACAAGCACCCACGAAGGGAATGCCCATTGGACAAAAATCCAATCTGCACCATCTGTGATAAGGATCATGAAACTCAACAATGCCCTTCTTTACCAGGAATCAAGGCAACATTACAACCAACTGATGAAGAAGATGAAGCTATCTATCTGTTGACACAGAGAAGGCAATGGAAACCGTGGGGACAAGGTATGAATCCTAATATGCCATTTACATCTTCTAATCGTTGGAATAACTATCCTTCTTTCAATCAAATGAATTACCCTCCCTATAATCAAATTCAATACCTAAATCAAATGAGTTACCCACCCATGCAACAAACTAACCCACCCTTTGTTGATCCGTCAATGTGGACTCCTTGGCCTCCACAACAACAACCGTATCTTAACCAATGGAATCCAAATTGGAGAGGGAAACAACCCCCGTTCCCAAATCAATTACCTCAATCACAATTTCTGCAACCACTCTCCTTACCATCAGGTACTCCACCAAACAATCAAATGATGAAGCCCCAACTTCCTGTACAACCTAACCCTAACCCCAATAATAAAGCTATGCAGTGCATCGATATTCATAACCAGCCTACATTTTCTCTTCTCCCTGCGCAATGCAATGATATCCATTTACGATATGGGAGAATAGTAGAACCTATCATAGCTGATGTTACCTCTTCTGATAAAGAGGAAACACAAGAGCATGATGTACCTGAAGAGGTACAATCATCCTCTAACACTGCTGCTGAAATAGCAAAACCACCATTTCCTGAGCATTTAGCTTTGACTAAAACGCCTGAGCCACCTGCTTTCAATCTTCTAGGGGAATTACAAAATCTTTATGTCAAAATTCCACTATTACAAGCACTCCGAGATGTACCAATTTATGCCAGGACTATGCGAGACATTTGTGTTAAGAAACCTGGTAGGAAAATTAAAGATCCCCTCACAGTTCATGTCATGGGTGACTTGTCTTCACTAATGTCAGGTAAAGTTCCCCCAGTTAAATATGGTGATCCCGACCACCCTACCGTCTCAGTACAAATTGGAAAAATGATAATCCATCGAGTCTTGGTAGACTTAGGCGCTGCTATCAATATTATGACTCTGGAAATCTCACAATTGTTACAACTGCAGAATGAAATTAGAGACACCCCAACCATCCTAGAATTAGCTGGCCATTCTACAATCAAACCAGAGGGAGTCATTGAAGATCTAATTATCTCAGTGGAATCCTGGAATTATCCAGCTGAATTTGTGGTATTACAACCTAAAACAAAGTTGGGGGGGCACCCTGTAATTTTGGGCAGGCCTTGGCTAGCCATAGCAGACGCCTTTATCAGCTGTAGATCATGTTCAATGAAAATTTCCAATGGTTACGAGACTAAACAACTTACCCTCTACCCTCACGCTACACCCTTGATTAATAATGATAATTCTGTATGGGTAGACTTTGATGATCAACTTACTCAACCCATCTTGACTATCAGACAAGACTTAAGCATTAAAGATGCCACCGAGGATGAAGTAATTAATAATTTCATTTGTGAACCCTCCTCTGTGACTCCAGAAACTCATAACCAACTAGCTGCACTTTTGGAGTCAGATAATCAGGAAACCTTAACTCTAAAAACCCACCTCTAACATCTACCACCATCTCTTCTAAAAGCATACCAATAGAAATTGAACCTGGAAAAACACAGAACATAAACCCCAACCTGATAGATGCTAAAACACAACAATTAATGAAGTTACTTCTTGAACATAAAGAAGCATTCACATGGGACTATACAGATATGAAAGGAATCTCTCCCGAATTATGCACTCATCTTATATATATCAAGGAAGATTTTCGACCAATTTGTCAATCTCAATGACGATTGAACCCTAATTTAAGAGAAATTCTTAAAGAAGAACTTCAAAAATTGCTCAATGCAGGGTTTATATATCCTATATCCGACAGCGAATGGGTTTCCCCGTTGGTAATAGTTCCTAAGAAAAATGGGAAATGGAGAGTATGTGTGGACTATAGAGCCTTAAATAAATCCACTCAAAAAGATCACTTTTCGTTACCATTCATCGATCAGGTGTTAGACAGTTTGTCAGGGAAGAAATTTTTCTCCTTTTTAAATGGTTTCAGTGGGGATAATCAGATCAAAATTGCACCCCAAGACCAAGATAAAACCACTTTTACTAGCCCTTGGGGAACTTTTTCTTATAGAGTTCTCCCATTTGGACTATGTAATGCACCAACAACCATTCAAAGAGCAGTTATAGGAATCTTTTCTGATATGCTTAATGACTCTATGGAAATTTTTATGGATGAGTTTACCCCTTATGGTGTTTCTTTTCATGAAGCACTACAAAACCTTGAGAAGGTACTTAAACGATGTATACAAGCCCACCTCTCCTTAAGTATAGAAAAATGTCATATGATGATGAGTGAAGGAATAGTGCTTGGACATTTTATTTGATCTCAAGAAATCCAGGTAGATCCATCCAAGATACAAGTCATTAAAAATCTTCCTATTCCCAAAACCCAAACAGAGGTGAGAAGTTTTCTAGGACATGCTGGATACTACAGAAGATTTATCAATTTTTTTTCCAAAATAGCTTCTCCCTTGTTTGTGTTACTGATGAAAGATGTCGAATTCAAATGGACTAATTCTTTCCAGGAAGCATTTAATACACTTAAACATCAGTATCTACAACCCCTATTATAAGAGGACCTGATTGGACACTTCCCTTTCATATATCCTCTGATGCTTCAGATACTGCAATAGGAGTTGTCTTGGGACAAGAAGAAAATCATCTCCCTTATGCTATTTACTTCATTAGCAAGAATATGACTCCTGCTGAACTTAACTATACAGTTACCGAAAATGAATTCTTAGCAGTTATCTATGCTACTAATAAATTTCGACATTACATTACTGGCTACTCTACTCTTGTCCATACTGATCACTCAACTATCAAATATCTAATGAACAAACCTATCACAAATGCTAGAGTCACCAGATGGCTACTATTATTACAAGAATTTTATATTACAATTGTAGATAGACCAGGAAAAGAAAATGTAGTTGTTGATTTCCTTTCTCGGTTAACACCTGATGATGATACCCCAGTAGATGATTCCTTTCCTGATGAATATCTATTTGCAGTATCTGCTCATTCACCATGGTATGCAGACATCGCTAACTACTTGGTTGCAGGGAAGTTACCACCACACCTATCCCACCGGGAGAAAAGAAGAATCATTCAACAAAGTGCTCGGTATAGCTGGATAAGTAAGTGTCTTTTCCACATAGGACTTGATCAAGAAATCTGAAGGTGCATTAGATAATATGAGTTTATGATCTACTAAAAGCTTGTCATGATGGCCCTTGTGGAGGGCATTTTGCTGATAAGAGAACAACACATAAAATTCTCAGGATGGGGTATTATTGGCCCTCACTCTTTAAAGATGCAAATAAATATGTTTGGGCCTGTGATAGCTGTCAAAGAATGGGCCAACCTAATCATAGATATGAAATTCCATTAAACCCCCAGATAGTACTCGAACCATTCAAAAGATGGGCCTTAGATTTGTAGGAACCATTAACCCCCCATCCAACCAAAAAGTTTACATAGTGGTCTGCACAGATTATATGACCAAATGGGTGGAAGCTAAATCACTCCATAGAGCGACTGAAGAAGCAGTTCTAGATTTCCTATTTGAAGACATCTTCATCATATTTGGAGTGCCGAGAGAATTATTCACAGATGGAGGACCTCCTTTCACTTCTCACGGTTTTAAAGCCACCCTTCAGAAATATCATATTCAACATAGAATGACTACACCATACCACCCCCAAGACAATGGACAGGTGGAAAGAACAAATAAAGTAATAGAATCCATTCTCACAAAAACAGTGAAGGAAAAAAGAAAGGACTGGTCTCACAGGCTCCCTGAAGCATTATGGGCCTACTGAACTACTTGGAGAAATACTACAGGATTCTCTCCCTATGAATTAGTTTATGGAAAAAGTGTCGTCTTTCCTGTGGAATTTGAAATCAAAACCTTAAGGACTGATTTAGCTGTCAACCTTGATTTGACCGATGCATAGACAACCAAGTTGCAGCAGCTTAATGAATTGGATGAAAAAATACTAGATGCCATTCATCAGACAACTATGATTCAACAACAAAGATCAAAATGGCAAGACAAAACTATCAAGCATAAGCAATTCCAAAAAGGTAATTGGGCCTTACTGTATGATTCTCGGTTTAAATAATTTCAAGGGAAACTACGTACAAGATGGCTTGGACCTTACGAAGTGGACACTGTTTTCCCCAATGGAACAGTAATGCTCCTCACAATCGATGACTCTAAAACACCGTTACTTGTGAATGGTCATCGGCTTTATCTATACCAGCGCCCCATTTCCAAAGAATATTTTAAGGCCACATGTGTGGAAGACTCTCATTACCTCTTTTTAGAGGGGCTTCCTACCCCTCATTGCAATTAATTATTTTTAATTTAATTTCTTTAGTATTAGATTAGATTGTGTTTACTAATAATCCTTGCCAAGAAATAGCATGTTACAATTGATTTTTGCAGATTCTCGATCAAAGCAAAGGCCTACTAAGAAAGGACGATCTTACTTCAAGAAGAGCCAAGCTTCCCCATTGCTGAGACACCACTGTTCAACAACTTTTTTCTCTTCCCCCATTGTTGAAACACCACTGTTCAACAATTTTTCACATTTTCCCCCATTGCTGAAACACCACTGTTCAACAATTTTTCACATTTTCCCCATTGCCGAAACACCACTGTTCAACAATTTTTCGCCCTTATCTCTATGGATGAAACACCACTTCCTCAGCAGCATTCTGCAACATCACCCTTCAACAAACATTTCTCTATTCTTTCCCTGTTGCTGAAACACCAACTTTTCAACATTCTCTGTCAATAAGCTTTTGCGCTCTCATACTACATTTTGTCCTTCCAGTAAATAAATCCTTGATACAATTCCTCTAACAAATCAAAAGTCTCTGCCATGGCTACTGCATAACTATTATGGGTAGGCACTATATTCTGTTTGAAGTACGAATCAAAAGGTAAAGAAGAGGTATGTAAACTTTATATGGAAATACAATTGAATTATAGTTAATGAGAAGATCCCAACTCATTATTACCACTCATGTAAAATCATTATTTTAGCCATACTTGAAGGGCGGGGGGGAAATATCAAAATCTTATACCATCATGTCACACGAACCAACCACCGTCATTCCTTTTTTTTACCATCCTTTCGTTTGTTTCACCACCATTTGCATGCCTTCACCCGAAAAACTCACTCTGCACATAAGCGGTTACTCGACTCTCTGATGGTGAATTTTATCGAGTTGTTAGCTATGGGAGGCTCTGTTATACAGTACGAACCCACCACAATAGCCCTGTTAGAACTATATCCAGAAGTCTATCAAATTTTTTCTGTAGGCAGGATGGCTGGGTTATTTTCAGAGGCTACAGGGATTTGATCAACAACAGGTTCTTCAATTTGCTCGAAATCTCCAGGAAGATCATTCCATTGTTCAAGGGGTTAGGATTCCGGTTACAGAGGAGGATATAGCATAGGTCTCGGGTCTCCCTATCATTGGCATTCACTGGTTCAGCCGAAAACATATCATCCTTAATTCCCAACAGGATTTCCTCTTTCCAGGGGAAAAAATTGAGCCTAAAGGTTGGGGTGTCCGACTTAGCTCGTTGCCGCCTCCATGGTCAAAATTTGAAGAATTTTTCAAGAACTACCTTACCTATGAAGGCCGATACCAGGTAGTCTACCAGTACGATTTTGTCCTTTTGTCTCATTTACGACATGCTAGATTGGTGAACATTCCTTATTATCTGCTCGGATGTCTCAAAAATATGTCGCATTACTGTAAAAAGGCTAAAAACCCCGCCCTTTCCCTCACCCATCACCGTCTCGCTCAACTACTTATCCAAAAGGGTTTTTCCCAACAAAACCCTCCCCTAAACAACCCACCCATAAACCCCCAAGAAGTTGTTGAACATCCTCAAAATCTTCAGGAATAGCAACCACAAAACCATCTAGACCCTCCGAAGTGCCTAACAGTCCGCCTACAGACCCAATCAATCCAATTAACCTTCCTACCATACCAAGCCCGCCCCACAGCTTACCAGAATCATCCACTCCTATTGTTCATATCCTTAGCGATGATTTTGAACCAGACAACTCTCCTTGCCCCATCACTGAGGAAAAACCCCCACGCAAAAGAAAGCAAATTCCTCTTTTTCCTCCCTTTTTTACAAAGAAAACGAACAAGGACCTCAACAAGATCAGCCACTACTGCCACTACGCTAAACCCCCAACCCATCTGGCTAAAGCCCCGTACACCTCCAACCTCCCAAATTATGGAATTTCTACCCATTCCACCCACGGGCATTGAAACACAAGAACCAGAGGCCCAGTGTGTTGCGACATCATCCTTTCCAAATAAAGTAGCTGAAACACAAGAACCATCTACTCATAAAGTAGCTGAAACACAAGAACCAACTACCCATCAAGTAGTTGAAACACAAGAACCAACTACTCATCAAGTAGTTGAAACACAAGAACCAGCTACTCATCAAGTAGCTGAAACACAAGAACCAACTACTCATTCAGTAGTTGAAACACAAGAACCAGCTATAGTTGTTACACAAGAACCAGCTACAGCTGAAACACAAGAACCAGCTATAGTTGTTACACAAGAACCAGCTATAGCTAAAACACAAGAACCATCTACTGATATTGTTACCGAGATACAAGAATCATATGCCCAAGGTGATGCAACATTACTTTCTCTACATCAAGAAGATGAAATACAAGAATCAGCTGTCGATCCCGTAGCTGCTCCAAAAGAACCAGCTAGTGCGGTTGTGACTGTTACACAAGAACCAATCACCCCTCTTCCAGAACCAACAATGGCCTCTGTCTTACAAGAAAATGAGTCCCTAAGGTATGAACTGGAAGCCTACAAGCAAGAGCTAGTCATGGTAAAGGAAGCCTATGAGAAGGAACTTAAATTGTACACCCTAGCTCGCATAGCGACCATGACAAAGGAAAATACAACAAAGAATCAGTGTAGAGAGTATATGTGCAGTCAATGTGGGGACATCTATTATCAAGCAGGCTACAAAGTAATTCAAATTCCAATGCCAGGAGCTTCCCCTGCACCTACGACTTTTGCAGTCAAAGAAGAAAACCCTGTTGTTACACAAGAACCAGCAGAACCCTCCAAAATTAAAAATGAACCCTGGCCTACAACAATTGTCAAATCAGAAGCCCCTTCTTTTGTTCATAAACTTGTACAAACATTGCCTATTGATGAATCCGTCCCTCCTAGCCAGATCAATACCCACACCTTTGTGGAACAAGCCACTCAGACCCTACCTCAGCCTATCACTTGCGATGCTGAAACAAAAACTCAACCATGGGATGAGTAGGCAATAATGGACAAATGGAAAAAAGAGTCTGTTGTTACATAGGACAAAAGCCTATAGGAACACATAATACTCTGGCTAAACCATATCTATTCAAACTGGGAAGATTTGGAGCAAACACGCTAGGAATCTTGTGCCCATAAGAAGCAGAATAAAGAGATAAAAGGCAAATTGCTCCTGATGTTTGACTTGGCACAAAAATTGTTGGCTGCAAGAAAACCATCCTCCAATTACTCCCCGTTCCTCATGGAATGACTTACATTTTTTTCAGATTAACTCAATCAAAGAAGGCAGACCCCATGCAGTGTTAAATCCAACAGATTTTGTTAGAACCTTTGCAGAAGCCTCTGCTATGGGTCAACACCTCCTCTGTGAGGTATATCTTCATAATGAGGCCATCCCTGAGAACCGACAGCTTAACCTTAACCCTCTTGTCGGTGATATCTAGATTCAGGCACTCACCTCCTTCCTTAACAATCAGATTATATGGCAGGATGAATTCCTAGTTGCCAAGCATAATGAGGATAATTGCCTTCTCTAGATACGGCTAGAACCACAAAATGTTGCCACCTTTGTTGCAGAGTATTATCAATTTTTGAAGAAACCAGGGATGACTCAATACATTCGGCAACTACAAACAATAGTGCTTCAGGATTGTCAACAGTTCATTAAATCTACAGAGATCACTTCCTTACAAGCAAATAACATGTTTTGGCAACAATCTACTGAGAAAAGACAGGAACACAATCCCTTTAGCCCCACTAATCTCGAGACAACAATCTCCCGGGTACCTAGCTACATCAAATGTGTTCAACAATGTGCTAAAAGATGGATAGGTTATCAGTTTCATTTTCCTATTCTGTGGATGCCAACAGACAAATATCAAGTTCATCATAATTTTCCCAATAAGGCCGGAACAACAGCTTGGCAAAGGATACAACGCGTTCAATGATTCAGAGCTCCAACAGACAACACTTTCCACAGCTACTGCTTAAGTAACTTGCACGCTCAGAGTCGGTATCCAGATTCATATTCAGATTGAAGTTGCATGAGGACATGCAACCTTTTAAGTTGGGGGGGATGTTAGGACCCTATAATGTACCTTTTTTCTCACACTTTTTTCTACCATTACATCATTTTTCCACTCACATTTAAACTTACATTATCACCTTACCCTATCTCTCCAAAGGTATATAACGTCTCTTCTCCTTGCTATATGTTTAATCTATTTTGCATATAATTTTACATTACTCTCGTACTTAACCATTGATCAGAAGAGGTTAAGCAAGATCAAATGGAGAATTGATGAAAGAATTGTGTGAAGAACCCTGTTTGGATTGAAGCTTGAAGACTCTATTCGTCTATCAAGTTGTACTGGATCTTCTTCATGCAAGTGTAGAGAAAGTGTGTGTGTTGGAACCAAGGATCACTGAAAGGAATCTTGTGACATCAAGGTGATCTGGTTGTATCTTCTACTTTCATTTAATATAATACAACGACATGTCCCTTTCCCATAAAATCACTCTTATTTTATTGCATAACTCCTTGAACATATGCATAGGTTGACATTGAATATATTTTTCTATCTTCACTTTGGTTGGTTTTTGTTGTCTTGGACCTAATTTCACAAGAGCACCAGAGAAAAGTAGGAACGACAGAGACCTAAGGAAGCAATATAAAGGTACGTCACTTGTTCCTTCTCGGTAGTAGATTCAATGACTGCAACTTAGAGAAAGAGTCAAGTCATGTCCTATTTTGTTCTAGATCCAGGTGGATCTAAGGAGATCAGTTAGTGTCCACACCTATTGATTTATCCAATAACACTAGGCACTTCCCCTCATTCTAAGGATGGTACCCAAGATATACTAGATTCTTCAAGGCTCAAGGCTAGATCAATATCTCAACAACAATCGACTCATGAAGAGAAAACATGTCACAAAGTGGGATTTGAAACTGAGCGAGGAAACAACTTTCTCTCGCATTCACCCGAGCTACACCCAATTGACATGAGGATTCACATTATTACAATGAACATAGGTTTAATCAAATGGTATATTTTTTTAAATGATACAATACATTAATTGAAATATAAAAGTTAATATTATTATAAAAATATTTGATTTTCTAATGATTAGTTGACTTTTTTTTTAAAAGAAGTTGCATTTTCATACCCACAACGTGAAAAAATCAACATTGAAACATATTGGTGCATTGTATTCATTTGAAATCAATGATGCATTCAAAATCTATTTATATGTCGATACATTTAAATGGTTTTCACATCCCAATGCGATTTACATGCATAAATGCATTGGTGCTCATAACTATAACAAGAGCATCATTGCACTTCACTGAAATAACAACATCATTCCCTTCTATAATACCACCATTGTTTCCATTACTATTACCATTTCCAAGACCTCATGATGTGCAAGGATATATACGCACAAGTGCTTAATCAAACATAATACACACCGATGATCAATCATATAATACACACTCGTGCTCAAAAACTATTGTACGCACCAATGCATTCAAAACATACAATAAGAAGTAATGTTTTAAATATATATAATACACACTCATGCATATGAAATATGGGTGCACGAGGGTGCCTTGTTGTTTCAAGCGCATAAAAAAAAACCTTTGTTGGAACCTATCACTAGTACATATTGTAAAAATTTCGACGTTTTATTTGCGGTGTTATGGACAAAATTGTCCATATTGTCGCAAAAAAGAGGAAATTTATAAAAAAAAAAATCATGTTGCCCGATAACGTCGGTCTTGCCACGTTTTCCACTGGAACGTCTCTCTTGCCACGTTTTCCACTTGAACTTCTCTCTTTCCACGTTTGTGAATATGTATGTCGCAATTGCAATGTTTTGGAAACTAGGTTTTCCCCTCCAACGGTCACCTTAGTATGTTCACCAAGTCAAAATACCAACGGTCACTTAGGATTTTTTTACATAGGAATTGTGACATTACAAAATCTATAAATATGTTTCATTTGACGGATGTTGCGACAAGTTTGCTATAATAACAACGCTTCAAAAAGGGTTGGGACAACTTCCAACACCTCCTCAATTACAACTTGACCTCCTTCATGCTTCATCACCATTTATATGAAGTGATACTTATTATTAGTGC
>ML821505.1:112488-144940 GCA_009831015.1 Picea engelmannii
TGATACAAATTATACAATGATATGATACATGTAACATTAGAATTTAGAACCAATGTGAATGAACCATAAATACTAAATAGCAGTTTGCAGATTTCTCATTAACTTTAGTCTTTAAGTCATCAAAATAAAAATGTATTACATAGTTGCTGAGGGAATTCCACTCCAAAATACAAGAGAGTAGAATCTAGATACAAAACAGGTAGCAATCTCATATCTCATAGATATTAGAGTCACTGTCAGTGTCAATAGTCCTCCATGTCATAATCAACATCACTACCACTGTCATGCCCTCCATCCTCATCCTCCTCTATGCCCAATCCAAGATCTGCTGCTCCATCTGCTGGTGTGGAGGATGACTCATCAAGAGGCTCCTCATTGTCCTCATCAAAAGTGGTCGGCTCTAACACTGGTTCAAAAGTCAAATGAACAACTAAAATCACAAAACAAAACCCTTTTTATCTCCCGTGGGATGTTTTACACAGGGCACGTGTCTGAAAATCGTGACACATCCTCAGGAAGGTGTCTGACACGGTTTGGTGACGTGTCCTGCACTCATGACACAACTTGATCACATGTCCGACACGTACCGTAGTGTGTCTTCACATGGACACCGCGGATACTGACACTTGGCCCCTTTTGGACGTGTCAAGTGACTTAGGTCTAGAGTTCCACTGAGTCTCCACTGACTACTACAGTGCACGTTTGGATGTAAACAAAATTGGAGCACTTGCCAAAGACAATGCTAAGTCCTTGAAATCAGTAGATCTTCTACAACAACTTTGAAGAGTTATATCTGTTGAAGATCTTTTGGCTCATCTGGTGACTCCAATGAGGATTGAGTTGTTCTTCTTTTATATTGTCAAAGTTTCTCACTAGTGACATCAAAGAGAAGAAGTACCTTTCAACACTCTTTTGGTGACTCCATAATAAAGGTATGATTTAATTTTTGTATTGTTACTATTGGTAGTTGAAATGTTGAAAAATGAGTTTTGAAAAGTTACGCCCCTTTAAATTTCATTACTATTCACGGATATCTAGATCTGCTTCCTGCTACCTCAAAATGGCTAGATTTTCTCCCAATACTTGATGGAAATGGTGATTCTACAAAACAACACCTTGAGGATTTCTATACCTTTGCAGAAATTTTTTAACTTCAACATGAGGATATGATGATGAAGATTTTTTTCAAAGACCTCGTGTGGGGATGTCAGAGAATCCCAATACCATTGATTCTTGAGGAAGGAGGCATTGATTCAATGCCGACATTTGAAACAATATTCATGAATTCTTGAGGAAAACCTGGAGAATATGAAGTTTCTTGGCAGAAAAGGAACAACACAACCATAAATCAGAATGGATGGATGATGATAGTGAGGAATTAAGTTATGCTAAAGTCCCCAACATTAGAGTTCATAGTGTGCAGGCAGAAGATGTTATGATTATGACTTGTTCTCAGGTACTAGTTGGGCAGAATGTTGAAGGTGAATCAAAGCTTGAAGAACAAGATGAAGCGTAGCTTCAAGAAGAAGATATTTTTCTATTCATCAACAATGAACAACAATCTGTCAATGATGCAGATTGCTCAAAATATGTATCAAAATTGTTGAGTGAATGTTTGCCTCCTGTTCTGCATCATTTGGTTGAATTCAAAGACCATCCTTATGAAGAAATTGTTGTCATAAATGATGATCAAGCTTTGAACTTAAATGAAATGGAGATGCAATCTCCCACTTGGCTTGAGAGTGAAAGGCGATATAGCATGGATGTTGAAGTGAATGAAGCTACAGTGTGCACTGAAGGTTGCAAATAAGTTCTGTCTTTTCGTTGTCGTAAATTTAATTTTGAAGAAAATGTTAATGAAGCAGGAAGAAATTTCCATGTATGTTGTCACTAGCTAACACCTATATGACTTACTCCTCCTTTGGGATTGGAATGACTATTAGGTATTGATATTGATATTGTATTTTTTTTTAAATACCTACACAAAGGTGGCAATTGTGACGTCTTTCACTCTCTTCCCGTCACTATTGCCACGTCCAAGACGTCTCTCTTTCCACCTCCAATATTGTCGCTCCCATAGCAACCACGTCGGAGCTAGTAACTCCTGGTCGCCACTGTTGCCACCTGATGGATGTCGTTCTTGCCACGTCCAAGAGTGTCCCTCCCATAGCAACCACATCAGAGCTAATACCTCATCCCGTCGGTCTTTCCACCTTTAGAACATCTCTCTTTCCACCTCTGAAACGTCTCTCTTTCCACCTTAAGAACATCTCTTTTGCCACCTTTGAAACGTCTCTCTTGCCACATCTGAAATGTCTCACTTGCCACGTTTTCAACGTCTCACTTTCCACATTTGAAACGTCGGTCTTGCCACGTTTGTAATGTCTCACTTGCCACGTTTGACATGTCGTTCTTGCCACGTTTGAAACGTCAGTCTTGCCACATTTGCAACGTCTCACTTGCCACGTTTGAAACGTCGGTCTTGCCACGTTTGAAATGTTGGTCTTACAATGTCAATATGGGGCTGGAAAATCCAACTTATGATGACACATGGTGTCATATAACGTCGCAATACAGACGAAAATGTGGTCGTCGGAAAAATGACGTCGTGTGAAACGACGTTTGAGGGGGTCCGAGGTTTGTCGGTCTTCCGACAATAGAAAGTGGAAATTGCGTCGAACGCGCCTGTCAGAATTTGACCCAAATGCAGTAGTGATTGGCAGCCTACTATATGTGACAGCATCCAAACCAGATGTAATGGAAGCAGTTGGACAGGTGGCACAATTTCAAGCAGCACCAAAGGAATCACATGTATTAGCAGTAAAGAGGATTTTCAGATATCTCAAAGGAACAAAAGAGTTTGGATTATGGTATCCAAAATGAAAAGATCTATCACTTATTGCCTACACAGATGCATATTGGGCAGGTTGTATTGAATATCTATCACTTATTGTGTTCTACTTAGGTGAGTGTTTGGTATCATATCTAAGCAAGAAACAATCATCAGTATCTCTATCTACAACCAAGGTAGAGTATATTGCAGCAACAACATGTTGTACACAGGTTCTTTGGATGAAACAAACTTTGACATATATACAGGTTGAGTATGATGAGCCCATTACAATATATTGTGATAATACAAGTACCATCGGTATCTCAAAAAACCCGGTGATGCACTCCAAGACAAAGCACATTCCAATCAAGTATCACTTTATACGGGAACAGGTTGCAGAAAAGAACATCAGAGTTGAGTAGGTGGGAACAAAAGAACAAGTGCCAGACATCTTTACAAAACCACTTCCACGGGAAGCCTTTGAATATATTCACCAAAGTCTTGGAGTTATTTCTACTCCAAAATGAATGATTTTTGAATGCTTATCTTATATGTCTTAGATGTACACAAGGAAGCACCATAAGAGGACAGTTCAGTCAAGGGGAGTAGCCTTGGATGGAAAGATACCTTTGCCATTGATGACAAAGGGGGAGAGATTTATCAAATGCAGAGGACAAAGGCATGGTTCCGGGGGGAGAAGATTTATCAGACGCAGAGGACAGAGGCATGGTTCTAGGGGGAGTATATTTATCAGATGCATAGGACAGAGGAAAATTTATTAGATACAGAGGAAAGAGGCATGGTTCCAGAGGGGGCATGAGTGATATGGTTTCAGTATTTCATTAGAGTGTTGCCATCAATTCCAAAGGGGGAGATTGTTGATTAAGGTTGGTTTTCATTGATGTCAACCCTTGAAGAAAGCCTCGCAAAACAAAGGTTTGGGTAATGGACCCAACATTGTTTGATGTAAATATGACTCATTATTTGTTTTCATGGTTGATAAGAAGTAAATATAGATGAACTCCAAAGTGGTCCCCTTATGGTGAAAGCCCTCACGGGAAGACGCTTTGCGGAGTAAGAGAACCCATTCTTAATTGTGTAATAATGATATGAATGACAATAAATTTGTTAGGTAAACTATCATATATGGATAGTGCTTGTCATTCCATTTCTGGTGGTATGTGGAACGCCACATAATTCCTCACGGTTAGAGAGTTATGGCCATGAGAAGTTGGAGACCTCGGGTTTGGATAATGGAACCAAGTTTGTTTGATGGATAAAAATATGTGTTATGATATATTTTCAGATAATACTATTCTATATGGATAGTACATGTCATTCCATTTATGGTGGTATGTGGAACGCCACATAACTCCTCACGGTTTGAGAGTTATGGCCTTACGAAGTTGGAGGACCCTCATATGTCATCTAGAAGCCCCAAAAGGTCAAAGTAGTCAAAGTGGTTTAAGAGATTTTAAAAGGTAAATAATAAAGTGAAGTAATGAGTGTATTATAATTCAAAGTGAATAAAAAATAAGTTATTTCAATAATAAATTTAATGGAGAAATTAGAAGTGGGTTAACCCTAAAATAAGGAAACTGGGGCCAAGTGACCTAGAAGATGTTTTTAAGGAAGCTAATTGGAGAGTATAAATAAGAGGAAAGGCTCTCTCATTTCAATCACACTTGAGAATATTGAATATCTATATGTGTCTGAGGTAACCAAGGATATCTAAGCCGAAATTCTAAGGGAAGGTGAATAAAAGAAAGTTGAAATGCAAGGAAGGATAAATTCTTTTGATGGTGCTTTCTAAGGTGTTTCGGGTAAAAACATCATAACTTCTTCATAAAAGGTCCAAATTTAGTGAAACCAAATGTGTTGGTTAGGGTACAGTCTGTAGTATGTTGTATAACAATTTCAGATCAATTCAACAAATATTCTGTGTGGGACACACTCTACAAGGTTGCTCTCTAGAATAAGCCAAAATTCAGCAAGGTATTCCATTTTTCTATAACTCCTTTTCTGAGAGGTTCTTGTAAATGTGTTGAACCTACACAGAATAGATCTAGCTAGAAAATACCACACACATTTGTAGATATAAATTGAGAAAAAAGAAGCAAGAGAGAAAGAATGGAAGAATTACCATTAATCGTATTCCACACTCAAAGAGTGATTAAGTTACAATAGATATAGGATACATGAGTAACTAATGAGCCATAGTAGTGGTCTAGATTGATCTGGACACACACCAGTAGTTACAAGAGTAAACTGCCACCTAGTCTAGTCTCTTAGGTAGTTACAGGAGTGAACTGCCACCTAGCTGAGTTAACTAGTCAACTAGTCTTCAGTTAACTAATTGAACAAAGAGTAGTGAGTTGGTGATGATCCCACTGTTGCATGGTGACAAAACCAATGCAACATCTAAACTCAACTAGTCAAACTGAATTTTTAACTAAAAGAGAATATTCTCCCCTAAAATATAGGAGACTGGATAATGACTAATTATGACTAATAAACAAGGAATAACCTTAGGAAAAATAAATCATAGGTGTGTGTGAAGTAACTCCAACACCCGCCCTGAACATCACTATGGTGAAAATAAAGAATGGGTCCCGGCTATGAGGCCATGTTAGGTACCCAAATACAAAAGATACACTGAACTGAACGAGGAAAGAGGGAAAACCTCATGGGAACAAACCCCCCCCTCAAATTACAATGCATAAAATAAAAAATGATAAGGAACAAAAGGCAGTTGCTAAGCAACCATGTCCTTCACTCCAAGAAGACCTCACAACTGTGCAAGTTTGTGCTCTTTGAAGATTTTGTTGAAGATGTAGATGTTTGCATGGATCTGATGAAGTATATGCATCATTCATATTTCCACACATATCCACTTTATCTTCTTGTAATGAATAATATCCAGATAAATTTTGGATGAAATTTTAAAAACCGTGCGACCGTTTCCAGAAACATGTTGAAATTTTGTTGATTTTAAAACGATCATAAATTCACTTTCCAAACTCCGTTTTGGATGATTTTGTTTTTGAAATTGGATATTTTCCAGAGAGGAATTCAAATATACAATTTTTTTCTGCAAATGCTTCTCATAAAAATATAAGAATGACATCTGATGTGAGAGGCTCCCTTTTTTACTCCTGAGATGCATGCACGGTGCATGCAAAAGTGTCTGCATGTGACTCCTGAGATGCATGCCACATATTTTCCACATGAATTTCAGAAAACAAATCTGAAATGGAGTATACATCATCTTTAATTATTGGAATACTAATTTCTGCAAATACTTGCGTAGAAGGCTCTTCAAACTGAGATGATTTATATTCGAGTGGCTTTTCTACATTCTCTATCTTGTCAAAATTTTGCATGCATTCTTCCTTATTCCAAAATAAAACCTCCAATATTATCCATAAATCATTTGGAGTGAATTATTGTGAGTCATCATCTACTTGATGGAGAATTTTGGGAGAAATAAAATAGAGGATACATCCTATGGCCATATCTTGTCTATTGAGAAAGTCATTTTTCTCATCGACAAAATTAGAATCTACTTCCATTGCCATAGTTATTTGGTACAAGCCTCTGCATTTGAGCATAAGCATAATTTTTGGCTTCCATTCCAAATAGTTATGAGGCATGAGAAAAAATTTCGGCAAATAATCCATCTTTTTGTTGTCTTCAATATTTTGCACCTGCAAAAAACATTTGGGGTAGCTTTTGCTTAGAAATCAGTTGGCTCTGATGCCATGTAAATGTGTTGAACCTGCACATAATAGATCTAGCTAGAAAATACCACACACATTTGCAGAGAGAAATTGAGAAACAAGAAGCAAGAGAGAAAGAATGGAAGAACTATCAGTAACCGTATTCCACGCTCAAAGAGTGATTAAGTTACAATAGATATAGGATACATGAGTAACTAATGAGCCATAGTGGTGATCTAGATTGATCTGGACACACACCAACAATTACAAGAGTAAAATGCCACCTAGTCTAGTCTCTAAGGCAGTTACGGGAGTGAACTTCCACCTAGCTGGGTTAACTAGTCAACTAGTCTTCAGTTAACTGACCGAACAAAGAGTAGTGAGTTGGTGATGATCCCAATGTTGCATGGTGACAAAACCAATGCAACATCTAAACTCAACTCAACTAATCAAACTGAAGTGTCAACTGAAAGAGAATATTCTCCAGGTGGAATATTCTCCCCTAAAATATAGGAGACTGGATAATGACTAATTATGACTAATAAACAAGGAATAACCTTAGAAAAAATAAATCATAGGTGTGTGTGAAGTAACTCCAACAGTTCCAAGTAGTGACACCTGGAGGAATTGCATAAAACACACTGAAGAACATTGTGTATCAGTTTCAGATCTGTATACATTACAGGTACACAGTTATGATTATTTCAAGTTAGGGTTGTTGACTAATCCAAAACTAGGCATGTGAGACTAAAGAAAAGTTTGATGAAAATGATAGTCTCTTGTTGTTGAAGTTAAGGAAGGTTTGCAGGAATGTGATCATATACACCAGGTCTATTACAGAGCTACAAATCAGATTTGGATGATGAAATTGATGAGGGCTTTTGGTTGAGTTACATGTTGAGTACATGGTTGAGACAAGTAGTTGATGAGTTGGAACATACATGAGGTGTATAGTTGATGATGTCAGTACATATTGATGAGTCATAGTTGATGATGTTGGTACATATTGATGAGTCATAGTTGATGAGTAGTTGACACATGATTGGTACATACTTGTTACATGGTTGGATGCACTTGTTTATGGTACAGGTTGATTACAGGTTATTTGGTATAGGTTAGTGCATGGTCGATGCACTTGTTTATGGTACAGGTTGATTACAAGTTGAGGTACATGTTGATGCATGGTTGATGCATGGTTCAGATTTATTGGTACAGGTTTACAACGGTATATCTCACAGTGACAGGTTGACAGTGGTTCCATCATTCTACTTCTACTTCAGGGTGGCAGGACGGGGCAAGAACATGTGGTTGTAGCCACCTTCTGGTTGTAGTTGGAGAACATAGGGGGTTGTAGCCTCCTTCTGGTTGTAGCCAGAGAATTGGGGAGTTAGATCTTCCCTCGGGTTGTAGCCTGAGAAACTAGGGGGTTGGATCCTCCTTCCAATTGCAACTGGAAAACAAAGGAAGTTGGTGCTTCCAATGAATGTAATTCTTCAAGACATATAAGAAAAATCATTCTTTGGTTTTCTCCCGATTTGGGTTTCCACGTAAAACACTGGTGTACTGTGTATGTGTATTTTTGTTCATTTTTTCACTGCTTATTTACTTTGCAGTTATTGGATGATAATTATTCATTGATATAATACTTGGATTATATGGTTAAAAAGGATTAAATTGCTTTATTACTGATTCACCCCCCCTCTCAGTAATCCAACATATTAAGCACTAAGCTATCATATCAGATTCATCTATCATCTAACATCGCACTAAGCATCGAATCACATAAACAAAAGAACAACCACAAGCACCAAGCATTCACAACACATGATATACGTGGTTCACCCCCACCCTAGGGTACGTCCACCAACTCTTCATCTTCTTTATTAGGTTCTTTCAATCTTCTTACATGCATGAAGCCTCAAAATCAACTCCACAGAGGACAAGAGATCCACACACCTCATTAGATCCTCATTCCTTGAGTTATAGAAAAAATCCTTCTACAGTCTCTTACAATCACTTGCACTTAGCTCTGCAAGCCTCACACAGTATGCACGAAGTATCTACAATCCACACATGCACTTAGCACTAGCACTTAGCACTTAGCAATGTACCAAAATACCTTCTCCTTTCTTACCTAGCCTAGACTTCTATTTATACATTACAAAATAGGACTAAGCATGGGTAAACCCATGGGCCGACATCCCCATACCCATTACATAATCTCAAAACCCAAAAAGGCCCTAAAAAGGGGTCGAGATCCCACGATCTCCACTTTGTCTTGCGCTCCACCTTCGACAGCCCGTCGAAGTCCCAAAAATAGGTCAAACATGACCAAGGATCCTCAAAAATTGGTCAAGGGCCAACACTTGGAATAGTCTAAATTCACTTGATATAGAAATTTGGTGCCAACTCACGCATAAATGAAATGTATTTACAAAACAAATTGGTTCAGTATAACTGATTTTAATTGAAGTTGTTGGAAAAATGCCAAGGAAATCGAAACAAAAATAATGGGATTCATCAAAACCATGAACACCACTATAGACTCTGCAACCCATGTTAATCATGTTATATTTTCTCTCCAACCCTTGGAATCCATGTTATTTGATGTTCAAAAATATTTTGTATCAGGTATGCTTTTCTGGTTGTTAATTCTTATTCATGGAGTTCGAGCCCTGAATTTTTACTAACCAAAATTGTAGGCCAAATTGTTTGTTTTCAATTATCGTTGAATCATGCATTGGTTAGAACTATTTCTTTTAGATGCTTCAAGAAACATGCACCAAGAGCCAAGGGACTGCACTTAAAAGTGCGAAATTCCTTCAGGTTAGGTGTCGGCTCTGATGGATGTCTGTCAGTGTTGCAAAAATAAGACTGGGGAATAACCTTGCAAGGGTCTAAAAAATTCAAATCTGAAAACCTTCAATAAATTGACAATATTTTTTCGAGCAATAAAAGAGTTTATGAAATTTCACATCTCCAACTATATTGAATGATTAAATTTAAACAACTCTCTCAGTCTCTATTTGTTACGGAAAAAAAAAGGATCATATTAGTATGTTGGATTCTATTCTACTTATCAGTTATCTACTATGATCTTACCTTACTGTCATAAGTTGACCCAAGTTGAGATTTAACAAGATTCCAACAAAATCCCTTTAAAACTATTGCCCCCCCGGTAAACGAGAAGGAAATGCAGTACACAGGGTGTACTGTGCAGTCTCACCCAAGATAGCTCTATGGGTGGTTGTAATACGCAGATGCTTGCAGCCTGGGAATGAGTGGAGATATTTGGTTGTACATTTTGATCTTTATTTATTTATTCTAACCTCTTGATTAAAACCAATCATTCTTATTCATGCATGTGGAGCATCATATCTAACTATTTCCTTCATTCATCCATATAGCATTTAATCCTTAACAATAATGGAGATGCATACATTCAGTCACATAACGCAAGATTTACCATGGTTCACCCCCTCCTGGACCATGTCCACAAAGATCTGGCTCTCGAACTCTTTATTATTTCTCAGCAATAGGTCGTGTTGCACGCGTTTACAATCTTGTATCTTACAATCTCAACAGGATTTTTGATCCTTGTGAGTCAGACTCGATCGCACCAGGCTCCTCAACCTATGATCTAACCCTAGGGATCGAGTGGCTCAATTATTCTCTATCTTACCATCTTACAAAATGTTGTAGTTCTTACAAACCTTACAACTTCCAAACTCTCTCTACCTCCTTGGTACTACTAATCTCTTTCTGTATCTATCCCACTCATGGTCCCTCCCTTCTCTTAGACCTCATAAGTACTACTTATATGTGTTCTTGGCTTAGCATCCATTACAATATATTGAAAAAACCCTAACCCTAACGTAGTTAGGTCTCCCTCGCACGTGCTTCTTTCCCTTCCAGCTATCCTTTCTTCCCTTCGTGATTCTCTCCCCAAAAATAGCATTTTCCCCATAATGGTTCTGCATCCAATAGGCCCCCAACACTAGCATGTGGCTCATCCTGAGCCAACTATGCTTTGTGCACTTCTTCAACAACTCCTGCTAGAGTGTGGAACTTATCTGTGAGTTCCCTTCCTTGTGTTTGAGCCTGCACGGTATTTTCTTTGAAAGCATCTAACACTTGCATTGTGATCTCCTCCATGATCATTTATGCGCACTCTGCATGTTTTTGTGCCATGTTCTTCTTTTCCTCCTCTGCCTACGCAATGAAATTCGTTGCTAGCTTTTGGAGAGGTTCGATTTGCGTTTGCCGGTCCTTCTTCTACATCTATGTAGCTACTAGCTCTGCTTGTAGCTTCTTCATGTCTTGCATTCCTTTGAGGCACTCAGTGATCTTCATCATTTTATGCCTTTTCTTGAGGTCCTAGATGGCTGCACTTATCTTTTCCTCTTCCTGGTCCCAGTGTTGGACCTGTTGATATTTTTCTAGCTTTGTCCATAGTTGTGTTGCCCTATCAAATAAGTTGAAAGTTGTGCTAACTTGTTGTTCCATTTCATCCATATGTCATGTTGCTTCTTGCTTCCTTTGTTCCTTCACCTCTAGGGGAGTGGTAGGAATGAGTTGTTCCCGGAGGTTCTCAATCTCATGCTTGTATTGATCAATGTTTTGCAAAATCTGATCAATTTTCTACGTTGTCATGGGCTCTGCTATTTGCGTGCTTTTTGTAATTTTGTCATAGGTTGCAACCCCTCCCTTCTCGATCCTATCTGTGTGATCTTTCTCATCTTTGGTCTCTAGCTTGACTTGGTCGAGCACCAACTCCAACTCCTCTTTGATTTCCTTTGTGTGTTGCAACTTTGTTGCGTATGTTCATGCACACAACTGCACCTCATGCGCGAGACTGAATTGTAGTTTGTATAGTTCCATGGTTGGTATTCGCTCCATTACCAACTGTATCTATGCCATATATTTCAAGGGTCTCTAGGCTACAATCTCATCAATGCGCAACATGTTGGGTGTAATGTGGAGGTCGGGCTTGCTTGTTCTATCATCTGGATCATCTCATGTTTGCTCGGCATGGCCTTGGCTCTTACTTTTGATGTTGCGGGGAATGACTATGTTCCTCTATCTACCCTTTGTGCTTCTTTATTGTAGTCTAGTTGGCCAGGATACTCGACTCTCACCTGAGATACCCGGGTTCAAGTCTCGGAAACAGGAACAATTTGTTGGATTCTATTATACTTTATCAGTTATCTACTCTGATATTACCTTACTGTCATAAGTTGACCAAGGTTTAGATTTAACAATATTCCAACAAAATCCCTCTAAAACTATCACCCCCCCTGGTAAACCAGAAGGAAACACAACGCACAGGGTGTACTGCGTAGTCTCACCCGAGATAGCTCTATGGATGGCTGCAATACTCAAATGCTTATAGCCTGGGAATGAGTGGAGATATGTGGTTTTACCTTGTGATATTTATTTATTTAATCTAACCTCTTGATTAAAACCAGCCATTCTTATTCATGCATGTGGAGTATCAGATCTAACTAGTACCTCCATTGATTCATATGGCATGTAATCCTTAAAAATAATGGAGATGCATACATTTAGACACATAACACAAGATTTAACGTGGTTCACCACCTCATGGGATACGTCCACAAAGATCTGGCTCTTGAGCTCTTTATTATGTCTCAACAATAGGTCATGCCGCGTGCGTTTAAATTCTTGGATCTTACAATCTCAACAAGCTTCCTGGTCCCTGTGAGGATGACTTGATTGCACCAGGCTCCTCAGCCTGCGATCTAACCCTCAAGATTGAGTGGCTCAATTACTCTCTAGCTCACTAGCTTATGAAATGTTGCAGTTCTTACAAACCTTACAACTTCTAAACTCTCTCTACCTCCTAGGTACTACTGATTTTTTTATGTATCTATCCCACTTAGATCCCCCCTTCTCTTAGACCTCCTAAGTACTACTTATATCTATTATTGGCTCATTATCCATTACAATATATTGCAAAAACCCTAACCCTAACATAGTTAGGTCTCCCTTGCATGCGCGCCTCCCATGCTTCCCTCACACGTGTTGCTTTTCCTTCCATCTGTCCTTTCTTCCCTTCATACTTCTCTCCCCAAAAATAGCCTTTTCCCCATAATGGGTCTGCGTCCAACATAGTATTTCTTCAAAAATCTAGTTGGCTATACCAATAACCAGGATACAACTTGAAGTAGACATTATGTTTTTAACATGGTTTAATAGATTTCTAGAGCCAAAACTGGGATTAGTTTTTGCAGTTCTTTCCAACTTACTGCATACATCCACACCAAAAACCAAAACAAAATCCAAACAACTAAACCAAAGAATACAAATATGTATAGCCGAGAATCCAGTCATCCAACAAGGACAACAGAAAACTAATTGATATTAATACTTTCCTCATTTCCGTTCATTCAACCCTAGATTAGTATAACTTTAATGTAATTTGGTGATTTGATGTAGATAATTGAGTGTCTATGTGGTTGTGATATGAAATAATTTAGAAATATTATTTTTCATGGATATTACTAAAGCCAATGACATTTATCTTTCTTTATTAGTTTAAGTGAGAGTGGATATTTAGTACCTTAAATGCATCTGAGGATCTACAAAGTTTCAACAACAACTTCAGCAGGTTGAGGATCAACAAAGTTTTAACAACAGCTTCAACGCACGAGAAACAACTTCAACAAGCATGAGCAGGAACGATGTGATGTGTCTTCAACAAGTGGTAATGATGTATCTTCAGCAAGAAGGTGAGCTCTATACGTATATTGTAACAGAATCGGATGCACTAAAATAATTAGATCAATTATTATTCATTGTTGTGCAGGGATAGTTGTGGAAGAGGAAGATGAGTCGGTGAGGAGGAGAAAGATGAGTCTATGAGAGGGCGAGGATGGAATGTACAGATCAACAACCTACTGATTTATTCACTGGCAATGCAGAAATATTAATCACTAACATTTGACAGTGCAGAAAGTGTTAATGCAACCACTATTTTCCAATGAAGAAGTATTAATACATCCAGTGCAAAAGTATTAATATAGTCGCGATAGATCTGCAAAAGTATTAATACAACCACCATAGATATGAACGAGCTTGAACATAGCCAAAGATGATGTAACTATGTAATAACTTCATAATAAAATTAAAACTTTATTAGAACATTATGAAATCTCTATAATTTAAACTCAAAACTTAGGTGAACTTAGGAAAATAAAACATTTAAAACATTGGGAATAGTGAATCCCGCAATAAGACATCAAATCTGTTCTCCAATGAGATTACAAAAAAATGTTGTTTTTATTATACAAAAAATAAAATTTCAAGTTTGATATGTTGAACATTACAGATTGTGAAAAAATATATAGTCAATAGCCAAACTAATACAAAGTCAGCGTCAAATCTAACACTAGAGTCCTTGGCAGAGAGTTATTTTATGAGGGATGAAGATTGACGGTGAATGGAACAACAGAGCATAGCATGGTTACCAAAGGAGACGGTAATGGAACCCCCTCATACAAGAAGGTAGTGGTGGACAAGGGGAAAGGCCCACGAGGCAGAGTTTTCAAGGAACTAGTGACGAGCACCTCGGGATCAGGACCGGAAAAGAATCAAGAAAGCAACCAAGAAAAAATGGATTGCATGGGGGAAGAAGCGAAAGAAACCCAGAATGATGCGCAAGAACCGTCAAACCCCAATGGGGTAGAAGGGTGCAACCCATGTAAACCTAAAACAACACTGATACCCAAGGTGATACTGGAAGATCCACAAACTCAACTCTTCCAGGATTAGATGAAGACGCATGCACTAATTTGCAAGTTCATGGTTTTGTGGCCCACGGAAAGAACGTTGCGCAACTACATAAAATACCAATGGATTCCAAGCTAGGAAGTGGAACTTCACCTGGGTTTGAAAGGTTTATTCACAACAGTATTCATGAAATTGGAGGATATGGATAGAGTCTTTGAGGGGGGGGCATACTTCCATGCCTCAGGAGGACTATATATGCGGCCATGAAAGGAAAAATTCTCCCGAGAGAAAGAAACCTTCAAGAATGTACCTGTCTGGCTGAGTCTTTAATCTATGCTGCTAGACTACTGGCTACCCTCCACCTTCGAAGAAATTGAGAACAAACTTGGAAAATATGTGAAGACATTGGAAGCAACCCTAAAAGGGAGATGTACCTCCTATGCAAGAATCTGCATAGATATGGATGTTTCGGGGGCACTCCTAGAAGCCATAAGCCTAGAATTCAGGGATGAGGAATGGATACAAAGAATCGACTACGAGCATATCCCATTCAAATGCAGAATATGCCATGAACATGGACACCTATTCATAGAATGCCCTCTCAATAAAAAACAAGAAGCGAAAAAAACCAAAATACAACAGGATGAGGATGGGTTTATCAAGTCGAACCACAGAATTAGAGAAAACAAGAAACCGAGTAAAGTCCCAACGGGAAGAAACACAGAATCCAAGACTCGAATGGAAGGGAGGGACAAAACCAACAAAGGGGAAGAAGGAGGAAAGGAAAACGTAAAAGCCAAAGGAGCTAAGGAACAAACCCCAAATGAGAACACAAACAGTTCAAGCAACAATATGGAACAGAGGGATAGCGCAACTCCTATGGATAGAGAAACTAGACATGCCAACACCCCCATGCAAGAGGTAGACGAAGATGCATAAATGACACCAAGTGAGGTAGGTAGAAAAGATCCCGATCTCAGAGATATTGTGGAAAGGGAAATCATAGATCTCCCAAACATACTGGAGCAATGGAAAAGGTAGGGCATAGACAATGTACCAATGGAGCAACTAGATCGTATACAATACCTATTCCTCCTACGGGAGGAAGCAAAATCTAGAGGGCTCAAGTGCACACACGGGGACATAAGACACCTAGGAATCAAAGCAGGTGAGGGACAACCATATCTCTCACCCAAGCAGACGAGAGAGAAGAAAGGCAAGAAATCAAACAGCGTATCCCTACAAGAACTAGGAGCGTTGTTGATAAACTAAGGTAAGATTAAAAATCTCTTTCCCAACTTCCCCCCACATGTTTAAATGAATATTATAGCATGGACTATTAGAGGCCTAAACAGCCCATGAAAGCAAAGAATCCTTAAAAACATATTGAGGCAGGAACAATCGGACCTATGTTTCATCCAAGAGACAAAATGTACTGTAGACAGAATGGAAACAATCAACAAAAAATAATGGAGCAAGTACAAGACGTTGGTTGTCGAAGGACAACATATGGTAGGTGGTATTCTCACTTTGTGGAACCCACAAGTGATGAATCTACTAGAATTCGAAGACACCAGACACACACTCTTGGTTAACATGTAAATCATAGGTAACACGGAGGTGGTTCTATGCACTAGTGTGTATGGTTCCCAGATGTTGGAAGAAAAGAGAAGACTGCTCTTAGACCTAGAAAACCTAAAATCTCGCTCCCGCAACCTCCACTAGATCCTGGCCAGGGACTTCAACATCATCACGACACTTGCAGAAAAAAATGAGGCACCAGGAGATTGGATAAAGATACAGAATATTTTTCAACTTTCATTGACACAGTGGAGATGATGGACATCAAAACCAGTAATGGCCAGCTCACATGGAACAACAAACGGATAAATCAACATCAGATAGCAACGAGGCTAGACAAGTTCTTAGTGTCGAAGTCCATCATTCTACAGGGTTTAACTTTAGATTTCAACATCCTTCCCTGGGGGGGTTCAGACCACTGGTCAGTCCAATTGGAATAAAACTTCCAAACCACTCTGAAGAATAGACCATTTAGATTCAATAAATTTTGGATCGAACATCCCATCTTCAAGGAGAATATCAGCCAATGGTGGCGGGAGAAACAACTGGAGCAAGGGACAAGGATGTTCAATCTCTATAATAAAATCAAGTACATCAAATATAAACTCAAGGAGTGGAACAAGGAAAACTTTGGAAACATAAACCAAGAAAAACAAATTGAAGACAGAATGAGGAAACTCCATAAAATATGCATAAGCGAGGGCTATACAAAGAATCGGAAAAAGGAAGAGATCCAAATGACCCAGGAATGGGAAGCAAGATGCTAGCAGGAAGAGAATCTATGGCACCAAAATTCCAGAATCAGGTGGCTAAAGGAAGGTGAGCAGAACACAAAGTTTTTTCATAGAACAACCATTGCTAGAAGAACCCACAACAAAATCCTGAAAATTTGAGATCAGGATGGGATCGAGAGAGAGTCACGCAAGGAGATTTAAAAAATACGGGTAAACCACTTCCATGGGGTAGCCCAGGAACCCAACCAGGACCGAACAGAGTTCATACAAAGGACAACTCAACACATCCCCAGGCTAGTTATCGAGGAACAAAATATCAACCTAAACAAACCCATCGCTAAGGAGGAAATTGACCAAGTGGTCCAGGAGATGCCCAATGGAAAGGCCCTAGGTCCAGATGGTTTCACAGTGGAATTTTTCAAATCCTGTTGGGAAGTGGTCAAACATGACGTTTATGGGGTGGTGGAAGACTCCAAATGCTCGAATTCCATTCTGAAAGCACTAAAAGCCACAATGATTACTCTAATCCCCAAAGAAAATGAAGCAAGGACCCCAGACTGTTACAGACCCATAGCATTATGCAATGTGGTTTACAAGATAATCTCCAAAGTCATATTCAATAGCCTGAAACCTCTCCTACCCACACTGATTTCACAGGAACGTGCGGGTTTTGTAGAAGGGTGACAAATTGTGGAGAACATCATCCATGCCCATGAGATGATAGACACCCTGAAAACCCAGAGGAGAGGGGGGATGATAATACAACTTGACCTAGAAAAGGCCTATCACAAAATTAGTTGGCAATATATGGTCAAGACTCTGGAAGCTTTTGGCTTTGCACAACACTGGATCAACTGGATTGTAAGCCTAGTCTCTATGACAAGTTACTCACTTTTAATCAATGGAGCCCTAGCCAAACCCTTATGGCCTTCAAGAGGCATCAAACAAGGAGACCCGCTATCACCTTTCTTGTTCATCTTAATGATGGAAGGACTCCGTAGAAGCATAAAAAGAACAACTGCAGCAGGAGAAATAACAGGCATCAAACCTTTCGAAAATTGCCCTACCTCCATGTTGGGGCTCAGAAATGTCATATTTGCATCCATCTTTCCCTTCATCATTCTTCACATTTCATCTCCCCATTAACCTTTCACGATATCATTTCCATAAATATACTTGGGTTTCACCTTATTGTTCTCCACTTTATTCATTTTAGTATTAAAAGGGAATTTGTGATTAAATGTTAGAAACTTGACATGTTTTCATATATATCTCAAATATGTTTGAGCTTTGTAATGTGTAGGAATATGTGAAGGATTAATTCAAAGGACTTCTCGAATACTTCCTCCACCATTTCAATATTTGAGGAGATAATTCAAGCCCATTCCAAGGAGAAGATCATGGAGATTTGGTTGGAATATCTTATCTAAGATATATGAGAGATATGTGTGAGGATTTAAAGTGTAATATACCAGATATAAAAAGTATGCAAAACATAAATAAAATGCTAGAAATGGCAGAATAACAATAATATAACCAGCATAATCTCCACAATAACAAAAAAATGATATAAGAATAACAACAGAAATAACACTTTGATTCAGAAAGCAATGTTCACGGGCCTCTTCGAGGGGGCAACCTCCAGTCGAGAAACACTTTGTTACAATAATCTCCAAGCTAGGGTTTTCATACCCTCGACCCTTATTTATACTAAATATGTCTATCAAGAGAAGCATCTAGAGGAATATCTTTCTAGAAGCGGAAGCTTCTATTAGGTCTTCTTACATCCACCTTATTATATTTTATTGAAAGGCCTTATTAATATTGACCTTTATTACATTCGAATATATTGATCTACCTATGTGCAGGTTAGGACCCTAACATGTCCGCCCTCTTAAAAACAGCCTTGTCCTCAAGGCTTGAGATGTGGAAACTGTTGCAGAATGGTAGTTGGTTCCCAAGTGGCATCTGTTGGAGTTGTATCTTTCCACTAGACTAGCACTTCCTTGATGGTTCTCTAACGCAAGCGATGCTCACGTTGGTCCAAAACTGCTTCTGGCTATAGCCAAATGGATCCTTCTTCAACTAACTCGGGAAGCTTGATTTGAATTTGGCACCTAGTTCCAATCACCTTCTTTAAGCATGAAACATGAAAAACAGGATGTAGCTTCGACTGACTGGGCAGAGCTAACTGATAGGCGACTTTTCCCACATGCTTGAGAATTGTATAAGGACCATAAAATTTGGGCGCTAGCTTCTGACAATGCTCGGCCTTGAGGGAAGTTTTCTTGTATGGTTGCAGTCACAGAAACGCCTGATCCCCTTCTGCAAATTGACATTCAGAGCGACCTTGATCTGCTTGTTGCTTCACGTAATTTTGTGCCATGACCAAGTTCTCTTTAAGGGTACGAAGAATATCCTCTCGAATTGTAAGTGTTTGGTCAACCACCTAGACCTTCGAGGTACCCGGTAAGTATGAGAGAACTGAAGGTGGCTTCTATCCATATACTGCTTCAAAAGGAGTCATGTGTGTAGTTGTATGGTAGGAAGTGTTGTACCACCATTCAGCTAGGGGTAACCATTAAGCCCACTAATTTTTCTTTTCAGAGGAAAAACACCTTAGATATGTTTCCAAACACGTGTTGACAACTTCTGTTTGACCATCAGTATGGGGATGATAAGTTGTGTTGAGATGCAATTGGGTGCCCTATAGCTTAAACAGTTCTTGCCAAAAATTGCTTGTGAAAGTTGTGTCACAATCAGAAACAATAGAGTGTGGCATGCCATGAAGCTTGAAGACCTAGTCCATGAAAATTTGAGACACCGTGGATGCAGTAAATGGGTGTTGAAGAGCGCAGAAATGAGCATACTTGGAAAGGCGATCCACAACCACCATTATGACTTATTTATTTCCCGATTCGGGTAAGACGGTAATAAAGTCCATAGAGATATCCTTCCAAAAAGCAGGTGGAATTGGAAGCGGTTGTAGTGTGCCCAGAGATTTGACTATTTCTCCCTTGTTGCATTGACACACCTCACATTCAGCGACAAAATTACGAATGTCCTGTTTCATACCATCCCAGAAAAAAGAAAGTTTGACCCTGTCATAGGTTTTGGTGAACTCGGAGTGCCCTGTTGTGGGTGTAGCATGAAGCTCAGAAAGTACCGTGGATTTAAGCTTTGATTGTTTGCTTAAATACAAACAACCTTTGTATCAAAGCTCATCCTAGAGCCAAGAGTACCCTGGGGGAGATGGAGCATTGGTCTGCAATTGCTGGATCAGATGTGAACTTTTGGGATCTTGTAGCCATTCCTAGCGCACAGCTTGGAGCCAATCTGGTACTATGAAGGAAAGAGAAAAAAAGGGATCCTTCTTCTTCATTATTTCGGGACAGTGCATCCGCCACCACATTGTCTTTTCCCTTCTTGTAAATGATCTCATAATCATATCCAAAGAGCTTATTCACCCATTTTTGTTGATCCAGGGAGGAAATGCGTTGTTCCAGAAAGTACTTGAGGCTTTGATGGTATGTCTTAATTTGGAAACATTGCCCCAAGAGATAAGGGCACCATAGATCAACGACATGCAGAATAGCCAACATTTCCTTTTCATAAATGGGTTTGCCCAGATTCCTCTCAGATAGTTCCTTGCTGGTGAAGGCCAAAGGTCAACCCTCTTGCATAAGGACAACACCGATTCCTTTCCCTGAGGCATCACATTCCAACAAAAAGGTCTTTGTGAAATCAAGAAGGGCCAAAACCAGAGTGGTGCACATGGTCATCTTTAAGGTTTGAAAAGCTTGAGAAGTGGCTGGAGTCCAAGTGAAAGAGTTCTTTTTGAGGAGAGAAGTGAGAGGTGCTGCAATCTTTCCATAATTCTTAACAAACTTGCGATAATACCCTGTTAAGCCCATAAATCCACGCAAGCTTTTGAGAGTCTTTGGGTGCGGCCAGTCTTGCATAGCTTCAATCTTTTTTGGATCCACCCTGACGCCATCCTTGCCAACCAGCTGACCCAAGTATTATACTTTTGAGGCACCAAAATCACATTTAGACTGTTTCAGGAAAAGTTGGTGCTGAGAGAGTAGATGGAGAACTCGATCCACATGAGTAAGATGGTCTGTCCAGGTTTTGCTATAGATGAAGATATCATCAAATAAAACTAAGACAAAATGATGGAGAAAGGGACAGAAGACATGATTCATGAGGCTTTGGAAGGTGGAGGGGGCATTACACAAGCCAAAGGGCATGACCAAAAACTCATAGTGGCCCTCATGAGTTTGAAAGGCCATCTTGGGAATGTCTGCCTCTTTCATACGTATCTAGTGATAGCCTGAGCGAAGATCAAGTTTAGTAAAGAATTGGGTGCCACTCAATTCATCCAAGAGGCCATCAATGACAGGAATGGGAAATTTGTCTTTAATGGTCAATTTGTTGAGGGAACGGAAGTCAGGACACATTATTCAAGAACCTTCTTTCTTTAGGACCATGACTACATGAGAAGAGTAAGGGATCGTACTAGGGCAGATAATGTCTGCATTAAAGAGTTCCTGGACCATTTTCTCAATTTCATTTTTTTGTGAAAAGGGGTGGTGATACTGATGGATATTGGGAGGAAGGCTTCCAGGTACAAGGGGAATGGAATGATCATGAACACCGCGGGAAGGAGGGATTCCTTGGGGAGTGGAAAATATCATTTGATGTTTAGAAAGGAGGGCTTGGAGGTCTTGTGGCACCGGGGGTGTTTATGTTGCTTGTATGGCGTGGAGTTGGGCAATGACACCAGAATGACCTTTTTTTAGTATCTTTTCCATGCGATGGGAACTAATGACCTCAGGTGAACCAACAGTGATGCCTTGGAATTTATATTGGTGGCCTTCCTGGTCGAATTGCATGGTTAATGCCTTAAAATCCATGAGAATGGGACCCAGAGTTCTTAGCCAGTCTGCACCCAACACAATGTCATAACCAACCATGTTGATAGCAAACATATGGGATTTTAGGTGGTAGTCACCGATTTGGAGACACACATTTTCACAGCACCCTCCACATTTCATGGAACCACTATTGGCAATCATGATTTGGAAATTATTGACAACATGGATGTAGCAATGAGTTTCTTGGGCAATGCGACAATGAATAAAATTATGGGTGCTTCCACTATTAACCAGAATGATGACCTTCCGATGCTTGATGTAACCAATTAACTTGAGGGTTTGGGGAGCGGAGAAGCCAGTGAGAGCATTGAGGGAAATGACCGGTTCCACTTTGGGAGGGTGAGAGGGAGGGGTTATGTCAGTGATTTTAGGTGACTCAGACACAAGGGGAGTTTCAACATCCTCTTCCGAAATATCCTCAGAGATGGCCATAAAAAGATTTTGTTTCTTACACTTGTGGCCCGGGAAATATTTTTCATTATAATTATAAAAAAGGCCTTTGAGTTGGCATTCATCCATTTCAGCCCTGGTCATTTTTTGGATCTTTAATGGGGCGAAGGGAGTAGTGGGATTTACGGGTTTAGGGCGAGGGATAAAGGAGGGTTTTTGGTTTTGAGAGGATACAACCTGTTGTGCTTCTTTAGCTCTTTTAGTAGCCTCCACCCAACTCGAGGGTCGATCCATGAGGACATGGGCTCGAATCTCATCCTTGAGGCCGCTGATAAAACACTCTCGAAAGAAAGCATCAGTCATGCCCTCTGTTCGAAAATCCAGGCACTCAAAGGAAATTATGAAATCTTCTATTGTTCTTGATTGTTTCAACTTTGTCAAACAGCCCAAATGGTTGGTGTCTGTGTCAAAGTGTTCATAAATCTCAGTCACAAATTGGGTCCAAGCAATATACCCTTGATGGGAAGTTTTTCTCCATTGCCACCATTGCCAACGTTCTTGATCTAGATGGAGAACACCATACCAGAGTTTGGCCAAGTCATCTATAATTCTGTATAAAGAGAAATACTGTTCCATTTGGGTTACCCAACCAGTGGGGTCTGAGCCATCAAATTTGGTCACATCCACCCGCGGAAGGCATGGGTCACATTGAAAGTGATGGGGTTGAAAGGTATGGGAATGGGAGGAATGTTCACCTTCAGTCTTTGGAGGTGTGTCAGAGAAAGAGTCATCTGTAGGAATCTTCAGTTTGGTGCAAAGTGATGCAAAGACAGATTCAAGATGGGTGGTCAGTTCTTGTTTGACTTCCTCCATTGAGGACTGCATGGTTGTATTTATGGTTGTATTGATGGATGTATCGATGGAGGAAACAATAGCACTGAGTTGTTTCACTTCTTTTTGGGTCTCGAGGAAACCAGATTGCAAGGTGTTGAAGCGAGCTTCCAGGTCTTGGCTACGGGTATGGGCCATGAGGATGGGTGAACTGAAAAGGGGCGGGTGGGGTCAATTTTTTTTCCGAAAAATGATATGGATGAATGTGATAAGGGCGAAGAGATGCATCCAATGGACTAGGTATCAAATAATGGTGAAAAAAATTCCAGACTTCTTTATTTTATTTATTTATTTATTTTTACACCTGCGAAGTTATACTCTGGTCTGAAGAATACTGCAGCGATGAAATCCCCAAATGATTAACCAGAAATAAATGTGTGTTTACTTGGCAACCCGAACAAAGTTGTGCAAAAATAGATCTTGTTTGTTTTAGTTTGTTTATGTTTATGTCCCCCAAGGGTTAGGTATTCAAGGGTTCTACAGACAAGGGTTTGCCCTGTGCTATAGCTCTCTGATATACGTGTGAGGTCCAATAGTAGTACTTGACCCAATATCTCAGGGCACTAACTAAGGAGGATAGACCATACCCTTATCCATACTACATGACTACCCAGGTACTAGAGAGTATCTTCCCAAGTGTTGTTCTCGGTGGCACTATAGAAGTCAGGTGGCCAATCGATTTATCTAAAGAGGGCTTTAGGAAATCTAGGTCGATCCATACATAGGTGTTGTCTGATGCGCTACCACTTGAAGGGGTACCAATAGGGGTTACAAGGGTGGCCAACAGATGTGCACTTAAGAACCACTTGTATTTCTTGCGTGTATGAATCCCTCAACCGCGGGTTTATGCACGTAACGACAGATATATGTGGCTTAAATACGCCAGAATACGTGTCTACCTTGAAAAACAATTCCCACAATTTATGCCAAGGAAAGTGCTCTGATACCACTTGTAATATACCAAATATAAAAAGTATGCAGAACAGAAATAAAATGCTAGAAATGGCAGAATAATAGTAATATAACCAGCATAATCTCCACAATAACGCAGAAATGATATAAGAATAACAACAAAAATAACACTTTGATTCAGAAAGCAATGTTCACGGGCCTCTTCGAAGGGCAATCTCTAGTCGAGAAGTTCTCTATTACAATAATCTCCAAGCTAGGGTTTTCATACCCTCGACCCTTATTTATACTAAATATGTCTATCAAGAGAAGCATCTAGAGGAAGATCCTTCTAGAAGCGGGAGCTTCTATTAGGTCTTCTTACATCTTCCTTATTCTATTTTATTGAAAGGCCTTATTAATATTGACCTTTATTACATCCAAATATATTGATCTACCTATGTGTGGGTTAGGACCCTAACATAAAGGGATTATATTTTGTAATAATGGGAAATAGGTTGAGATAAAAGTGGATCTGTAATAATGAGATGGTTATCTTATCTTCAAGGCTCTCATGTATAAAAGAGAGTTCTCTCTCTTCATGAGAATTCAATTAGGAGAAATTAGAATTCAAACAGTTGTAAGTAGAGAATTAGAGTAGTCATTAATGGTAGTCATTAGGATTCGAAAGAGAAAGGGATTCTTAACTTTGATTCATGGTTTTGGTTTTCATGCTTTTATTATTTTGTTATGAAGATTGATTTGGTTATTGTAATAGAAGATTGCTTCATTGGAGTGAGATCACATATGTTGTTGTGTTATTTAACTCTTCACATGTTGTACTTTCTTTTCCTTCATGTAGTTCTCCATTTCTAGATTAATTCCTTCACGCAATTTCTCATTCCTAGATTAATTTCATTTACGCAACCATATTAATTCAATTCCAAGTCGTGTGTTAGATTAATGATTCTATTTCAGTCGTGTGTTAGATTCATGATTCAATTTCAGTTGTAGCTTAAACATTAGATTAGATTAGTCCCGCTTCAATATTGCATATACTTTGCGTGTGCTTCATCAGTTTACGAACCCCGGGTTGACAAATTAGATAATTGGGTAAATACTACAATGCAATTAATTCAACATTAGTTCGGCCCAATGTAACAACTGTTGTTCCTTTTGTTCCGATTGATGTTCCTTTTGCAGGTCGTGCTATTCCTTTGAATAGAACAACTGTCGTTCCCTTTACGATTGATGTTCCTTTACAGGTGTTGCATCTCTAGAGGCTAGGTATTGAAAACAGAAGGTAAGAACCTACGTAGGCGACAAGTAAAACACTTGTGCCAACACCTACCTTTGGTTGATGCATAGAGGTTGTTTTTAGGACATCTTTAGAGCCCAACATTTTGGCACCATTGTCGGGGAAGAATGATGGATTGGATTTTAGATTTCTTTTTCATGCAACTGTGATTAGACATGCCCCTAACTTTGAGGTGACATATGGGTAAGGACATGTAGCGTAGTGTAAATTTCAATTCCTGCAAGTGTGGTAGTTTAAATTTCTTTTTCATGCAAGTGTAATTAGACATGCTCCTAACTCTGAGGTGACATATGGGTAAGGACATGTAGGGTAGTGTAAATTTCAATTCCTGCAAGTGTGGTAGTTTAAATTTCTTTTTCATGCAAGTGTGATTAGACATGATCCTAACTTTGAGGTGACATATGGGTAAGGACATGTAGGGTAGTGTAAATTTCAATTCCTACAAGTTAGTGTAAATTTGAATTCTGCAAGCGTGATCTACACGTGTTGGTTATAAGGGTCATAGATCTGCTTCAGTGTAGATTCCTCACTGTCCCTACCAACTATCAGGAACGTTTTAATTTCCGCAACTGTGAAGAGTAATTATTTTCCATTTTAGTAAGAGTGAGTTTATTCAAGTTTTTTTCATTTAAATTTCAATTTTGGGTGCTGTAAGAATCCTTTTTTTTAACATGAATTAACAATGAATTTAAGCTTGGAGAAACTTACTCAGATCCTAGCAAAAATCAGGGTCTCATCTTCTCTGGAAGAGGAGATCTTGACAGAAGTCAAAAGCTTATTCACTCCTCCCGAGGCAAACGAAGAATTAACATACGAAGGACCTTGCACATTTAATGAAGAACCATTAGGCGCGCAAGAGGTCGAGGAGGACAGTAAGGAGCTATAACATGATCTGAGTAAGACAAATTACGCCTATGAAAGCCTGATCATTCGCTGGTTTCAAGCAAGTACTAGGTTAGATTCATTTAGCTTTTCTTTTTCTTTTTTTAATTTACGGTTTCAACCTCTAATTTCGCACGCCCATACATATTCTCGAATATCAATTGCTAAATTGAAAGATAACATATTTTTATTACTGTTGCGTGCATGGATACATTAGTTGTTTGATTATATGTAACTACTTTCTCATTTATAATTAGCATAGTGTAGGTAGGGTTTTATTTTCGAGTTTTTTTTTTATCTTTGCTAGATTAAGTATGCTCTCCTCTGCGCTTCGTGCAATCGCGAGGATCAGAAAGTAGCATGATTGATTGACTGATTTCAAGAATATTTTTCGTCTTCCATTTGCTGGTAAATTTTTAATAAGCTTCGAAATAATTTTATTTTTATTTTGTTTATTTTGAAAACATAATAAAAACATAAATAAAATTTGTGCATCCTCACACATAAAGCCTGCAAGATAAATTTTTATTTTTTTATAATAGAAGAAACGAATGAAAAGTTGTGCATTTTCCATCTGCAAATAAAAAAATAAATAATAAATAAAACAATAAGTACGTTAGAAAAAAATATAAAAAAAAAATATTATAGAACCCAACACTTTGAAATTATCTGAGGATTGAAGCATTCAAGAGGGATCTAGCCCAGACCATGGCTTTTGAACTCATCCAAAAGAAGAAAACATATAACCAGGATGGAGTTGTTGAGAGCTCTGACCTAATGTACCAAGTCTCTAGGCATCTTGATGATCAATCTCGCAGTAGTCGCCTGCGTCTGTAGAGTGTGGCGTCAGAAAGCCATGAATGATAATGTGTGAGAACTGGTTTAAACCAAACACAGGCCTGACACTGGGGATTCTATTAGGCGTCTCGGATCAATGGTAAATGCCATGAGAGGATTCATAAATTTATATACGAATTACCTACGTCCTCTTCTGTCAAGAAAGGTAGACGTGGATGTAATCCCAATTTGTACTCGTCTGCATCGAACAAATCTGAGACGAATATAGTACGGGGAGAGGAACAAGTTCAACTTTCTTTGTAACTATTTTCTATTGAATATTATAGAAGGTTTGGGTTTTGCAAAATCTCGTATGGCCACCATATGAGTGACTACAATTACATGGCCGATAGAATCATGATAAAAACTAATGACAATGTTGTGCTAAGGGAATCGAAGCAGCGGACTAAATTTAAGCTTGTTTACGAGGTGAACAAAAATCATGTTATGATTCTAGATTCAATCATCAAAGAAATCAAATAAGTTGTTGACACCTTAAGATTAAATCCGATTTGATTGATTTTCGACAATATTCTTCCATATTTAACGGTGATTGGCTAAACCGTCAGCCTCCATATCAAGTTTGTTGCACTCCCAAAAATAGAAAAAGATATGCTAACAGTAAGTTTTGAGTGTATTTCTAATGAAATGCATGGGTTGCGATTAGAATGGGTTATGAGTTTTCCACGTTTAGTTTGCTAGCTACACCGGACAGAATAATACAAATATTCGACTTTTGCAAGCATTGAAATATTATGGGGCTCGACAGATATTTGAAGTTGTTGAATGGGTTAAAAGAAATAGTAGTGATTTCAATAATAAAGTTTATGGTCCAGTTCTTGTTGAGGTCAATGTTTCTAACAAAGTTCATGCGGCTTACTTGGAAGGCCATGTCCCAAATTTTATTTGGAAGTCGTTTATCACTCTGGATTTGTTTGATTGAGACTTGCTTGTTAAAAACATGAAACAATTTGATATTCCTATTCTAAATTATTATCATGGTATTAAACAGTTTGATTGGTCATCCTGTGCTACTGATAGGAGAAAATGGAGAAACTTGTGCACTAATTTTAATTGATTTGCAACGAGACAGTTCAGTTAGCAGTAGGGCAATAATTCTCCAAATTGAAAACAAGTGTCAAACAGTTTATGCCAGTGCACTTCGTTGCTCCCTCCAAGATAGGCTAAGTAAAGGGTCAGGAAGAAGTCATGTGGATGAAATATATCTGAATCTTCACACAAGCACTTATCCACCATTGACGCTAATTGATTTGCCTAGACTTGATCAATGGATTGTGGATAATTCAATGATGAGTGACTATGAAGAACACAGTGATGCAATTCTATTGGTAGTAGTGCTTGCATCACAGGCACCAGAAATATCTTTGTCCCGAGCTCTTAAACTGGCCCTTGAATTCGATGTTGATGGTACAAGGACTATTGGTGTTATCAGTAAGATAGATCAAGAAACCACTGACCAGAAAATCCTTGTTGTTGTTCAAGCACTTTTGTTGGGATAGGCACCACACATGATCCCAAGATCGCACTACAGAGATATGACTAGTACTTATATGATGGCCTCCTTGGATTTGTCTGCAATTTTGGACTTCATTGATTCTAACCATGATTTGATTCTTGTTGTAGACACCACCACCTCTAATATCATTTGTAATATCACTGCTGACTGCAGGGTTGATTTTGATGAAGACCTGGGTGCTTTGGTTATTGATCACACCGGCTATGTTGTTTCGAAAACTGACAGTGATCATACTTTGTTGTGTGTGACTGTTCACAAGATCAAGTAATAGAAGTTCATTTTTCATTTTTATTTTAGTTCTTATGGAAATTGCACTGGCTCAGGTTCGAACATTGTCATCCCTTGCTCCCTACAGTATTTTTGTAGATTTTTGCAGTATTTTGGCTATGGCAATTGTTATCAAGGATGATTATTCTTCATTTCAAGGGTTGGACAAGGGTACGTTGCATATGGAAATGAAACCCAAGATATAGTGACTCTCAATTTTCCCAGTGATTGGTCTGTAGTAGCTGTGAAAGTTGGGATTTGTACGTCCCTTCTCTTGACATTTCCTATTATGATGCATCCTATTCATGAAATTTTCGAGATAAAACTGATGGAAAGCTATTGGTTTCAAAACAAAAAAAATCTCTTTTGCATTCCCATGGATGGAAATAGTATTATTCAAAATTCATCGTGCGGGTTATGTTGTTATCCTTGCAATACTGACCTCATCCATGCCTAGATTTGGGGTCTTTATCTCTTTGGTAAGAAGTACATTATGTGCATTTCTTGCATTTGTTTTCCCAACATTGTTTCACCTTAGAGCTTTTAGAGGCTGCCTACATTTTCACAAAAAGCCATTGATCTGTCCATTTTAGTTTGTGGAATAGTTTTTTCCATTTATGACACATATAGTACATGTGTTGATGTCTACATTAACCAAATTGTGACCCAAAGAGATCCAGTCTAGTACAATGCAGGTTGCTTCTAAGGAAATCTAATTGAAACACCAGAGGATAAATGAAGTCAGAATTGGGCATTGGATCGTAAATAAAGCAAGGCCTGGATCTTATTGCAACGTACGATTGGAATTATTGGTAGACCAAGACACACTGGCGTCGTGGTTGGTATGGGGCAGAAGGATGCATATGTTGGAAGCTCAGTCAAAGCATGGCATTCTATCTCTCAAATATCCAATAGCTGGGCATGATCTGACAGATTCATTGATGAAGATTCTTATTGAGCGTGGGTACTCTTTTACAATGACTGCAGAACATGAGATAGTACGAGATGAGAAGGACAAGTTCGGTGATGAGATACATAGGAGGCAGGAGGAGGAGATACAAAATTGGAATAGGAAGACGCTGGAAATTCGAGAATTGGCAGCCAGATAGAGTGGCAAGAAGATTATGGAGAAAACCAAGGAAGTAGTGCACGATCTGAATCTATCTCTCTTGGATGTCGTAATGGACAAAATAAAAATTGAATGATGGTTATGACAAATACCATTTACTTTATGGCATAATCGCTCTTTTAATTGCCTCTGCATGCATGCACAAAACCAGTCGATCTGATCCAATCAAAGTTGTCTAATTTTAGGGTTATACCACCCTTGCGGGACCTATCTATTGCCAGGTCTATTGCCCAACTTTCAATGGTAGCCCCTACAGGACCAACGTTCCATTCATCGATCCCATGCATTGATCGCTATGGACTATGATGTGAAACCCTGAATCACGATCTCTAAATTAAAGCTCTGGGTCATAATCTTGGTCACGAACTTCTCCTATCTAATGACAGCATTCATGGCGGCCTGATGGTGTAGGTATATGAAGGTTTGATTGCGCAATAAAATTTCCATTTTGTTTGCTTATATATATATATATATATATATATATAAGTTGGTTCTCTTGTTTTGTTATATATACAATAATAATATAAAATTTCATTTTGTTTGTTTTATTACAAAACCATTCTAATAAACAAACAAACAAAACAAAAAAATTATAAAAATTTGTTTAATAACAAACAAATTATTTTTAAAAAAAAATCTTATTTGCTTTGAAAATATACCAAATAATAATAATAAAAGAAAAAAAATCTTAAAAAAAAAACAAATTAANNNNCATTGCAAACGAACGTTTTTATAAATTCCTGAAAACAAATGGCAACATGTTTTTGTGATTTTACTCTAAGCAAGCAATCAACAATGAAACAAGCACGTGCGCAATGCCCACGACAAGAGGTATAAAACCGCATTTTATTTATTTTTACTTTGTCGCATTTGTCCTTCTTTCTGCATATTATATTTTCGAACATCTCACAAGTTTTCATGCAGGATTTGTACTAATTTTTTTTTCAGGAGCGTGGTCAATTGCATCTTGCTACTAACGTGATTTTCAAAAATCACACAAAATTTTGAAAAGGACATGTCTTATTGACTGCTTGAAGGAGTTGATTCTTGTCTTAAACATCATGGCGTTTGTTGTTACACAATGACCATTCCTTAAACCCATTTGCGTCATGAATGTCTTCCTCCATTTATCCTTCAAAGAAGAATGGTCATCCATGTGTTGAAGCCCATCTTTCATTGCCTTATCCATCATGACTTTGCACACGCCTATATTTCTGAGTCCCATACATATCTTTAGTTTTTTTTTTTCAGTTTTCCTTGTCAATAAAACTATACATCTCCCTTTCCATGACTACATTGCCTTGCCATAAAGATTGTTACTACTGGGATCTTTTCATTTATAGTCCTACCACTCTTTTTATCCGAACTCATGTTCACTGATGTGGGATTCCTTAAGGCCCACCTTTCAACAAGTCTTGCCCCATCGACCTCAACACCTTATCTGGGATATAGACTAGAGTCCATTTTGAATACCTAGAGGCTTGCATGCCTTAATGGCAAGTTCTCTCGCTGACAATCATGGGAATACATCAATGTCCCTTGATCATTAGATCTTGCAAGTGGCTCGACATCATCTCATTCATTCTCACTTCGCTAGATGTACTCGGGTACCTTGGAACTCATTGACATCAATGGTGAGTTGCCTCACATTGGTTAATGACATTCATCATTGGTCAGTAATCCAATGACTTCTCTTCATGCTCGACACCGACACATCCATTCGCATGATTAGAATTGTACCATCAGGTTTAGCAGCGGGTGAAGACTATACACTTTTCATGACTCTATCAACAGTTACAACAACATGACTACGGCTATTTGAGATTACTACAGTTCCACTTTCACACTTTCTCTTTTCCATGATTCATTCAGCAGTAGTTCAGATCCCTCCACTTCACATTCTCTGATCCAGCAGACAGTAGTCGCAGCTACAACAACAGTCACTTTTCACATTATCCTGCAACAACAACATCTTCCATGCTCCATCAGTCGCATCAGCCATATTCCTATTGCATAGTTCATCAACATTTTGGGTAAGTGGAGGTATGTTATTTTCTAAACTTTAATCATGTAATTCCTCCACTACTAGCAATGAATAATTTGGAAAATTCCCTCATTAAGTACCCTTTCCTTTTTCACTTCTACGACTTATGCCACATTGCATGAGGACATGCAACAAGTTAAGTTGGGGGGTAAGGGACTTTATTCACTATCATCACTCCATTTTTCCACGACCATCATTCTTTTTTTTCGTCTCATTTACCAGTTATGAACATTTCTTTTCCAATGATACTCTATTGCACTTTGCTTCATAAGCACTGATATACATATTGGCATGATTCACACATATACAAAAAAAAAAGGCTTTCTTATACTCAATGATGTTTTCCTTATGCACATTGATAGCATACATTTTCCAGTAAGAATATGGGCAAATTATTATTATAACATCAAGAAAATAAATAACGAAATGAATGTTGTTAACACAAGAACCAACATTCTTTATATTCATGGTTGTCACACAAGAACCAACCATAAGAAAAATGTTAGTTGTTACTCATGTAAATCCCATCCTGGAAAACATTCATTATCATCACTCAAAGCCAACATTCAAATGCCAAAATTTCTTGAGAAGATCCATGCATGGTTGCATGAGGACATGCAACAAGTTAAGTTGGGGGGTGTGTTGGGGCTCAGAAATGTCATATTTTCATCCATCTTTCCCTTCATCATTCTTCACATTTCATCACCCCATTA